>JARBDR010000253.1:137500-153655 GCA_029721355.1 Tegillarca granosa | reverse complement strand
AGCTTGGTATTGGATTTCGATTTAATTTGGTAGTGTTATATCATTCCCATACAGGATAATTTTAATAAAACTTTATTTCAAATACTTTGACTCTGTGAACAAAACACAAATAGGTATATATTCCACCTAGGGTTCGGTAAAAATCATACTAGTATCGGTGTAATATTTTAATATGTTGACAAGCATAACGCACACTGTGTTATAGTATAGGTTTTGGGATCAAAGCGAAGAAGATATAGTTGTCAAATGTCTTTTTAAAAAAATTAAAGTTAAGTTACAAAAATGAAGTTTCGGCGGTTAGGTTGATATAAGCGAATAACATCATATTTTATCTCAATATTTAATATATAACATCAAGCAAATGCCAGTATATTTCAGATCATTAGCAAAAACAATAAAAATGCCTTCTTTCAAACTAGAACAAGTTAACCGCCAGTGCTTCAATCTTGCAACTTAAATTATTTAATTAAGTTACTAAAATGAAATTCCTGCGGTTAGACATTTCCTCACTTAGAATGAGATAAAAGTACTCAGTTAATTATTTCTACAACAGATCGAATAATGATAATATCAGTGTAAATTGTTTTACATAGGATATTAACATACACAGCAATGAAAAATTGTAACCGCAGTTATTTCATTTTGGTAACTTAAAATTACGTTACAAAAATGACGATTTCAGGGTTAGACTGGTAAACAAATAAAAGTATATAATTCTGTTAGTTGAATTAACATTGATGAATAAAGTATCAGTTGAAGCGTTATTTCTAAATGATTATAGTTAAATCAATGGCTTAAAAGCGACAAAAATTCTAATCAACAAAGTTGAGTTTTTTCTATTGTATTTCAATTAAGTTACTAAAATGATATTCCTGCGGTTAGACAGTTTCTTACTAAGAATGAGATAAAAGTACTCAGTTAATAATTTCTACAACAGATCGAATAATGATAATATAAGTATTAATTGAATTTATGCAGGATATCAACAAACATAGCATTGATAAATTGTAACCGCAGTTACTTCATTTTGGTAACTTAAAAATACGTTACAAAAATGACGATTTCAGGGTTAGACTGGTAAACAAATAAAAGTATATTATTCTGTTATTGAATTAACATTGATGAATAAAGTATCAGTTGAAGCGTTATTTCTAAATGGTTATAGTTAAATCAATGGCTTAAAAGCGACAAAAATTCTAACAACAAAAGTTGAGTTTTTTCTATTGTATTTCAATTAAGTTACTAAAATGATATTCCTGCGGTTAGACAGTTTCTTACTAAGAATGAGATAAAAGTACTCAGTTAATAATTTCTACAACAGATCGAATAATGGTAATATAAGTATTAATTAATTTATGCAGGATATCAACAAACATAGCATTGAAAAATTGTAACCGCAGTTACTTCATTTTGGTAACTTAAAAATACGTTACAAAAATGACGATTTCAGGGTTAGACTTGTAACCAAATAAAAGTATATAATTCTGTTGTTGAATTAACATTGATGAATAAAGTATCAGTTGAAGCGTTATTTCTAAATGATATAGTTAATTAAATGGCTTAAAAGCGACGAAAAATTCTAAAGAGAAAAGTTGCATTTTTTCTATCGCATTTCAATTAAGTTACTAAAATGATATTCCTGCGGTTAGACATTTTCTTACTAAGAATGAGATAAAAGTACTCAGTTAATATTTCTACAACAGATCGAATAATGGTAATATCAGTATTAATTGATTTATACAGGATATCAACAAACATAGCATTGAAAAATTGTAACCGCAGTTACTTCATTTTGGTAACTTAAAAATACGTTACAAAAATGACGATTTCAGGGTTAGACTAGTAAACAAATAAAAGTATATAATTCTGTTATTGAATTAACATAGATGAATAAAGTATCAGTTGAAACGTTATTTCTAAATGATAATAGTTAAATAAATGGCTTAAAAGCGACAAAAATTCTAAAAAGAAAAGTTGCATTTTTTCTATCGCATTTCAATTAAGTTACTAAAATGATATTCCTGCGGTTAGACAGTTTCTTACTAAGAAAGAGATAAAAGTACTCAGTTAGTAATTTCTACAACAGATCGAATAATGATAATATAAGTATTAATTGATTTATGCAGGATATCAATAAACATAGCGTTGAAAAATTGTAACCGCAGTTACTTCATTTTGGTAACTTAAAAATACGTTACAAAAATGACGATTTCAGGGTTAGACTGGTAACAAATGAAAGTATACAATTCTGTTGTTGAATTAACATTGATGAATAAAGTATCAGTTGAAGCGTTATTTCTAAATGATAATAGTTAAATAAATGGCTTAAAAGCGACAAAAATTCTAATCCCAAAGGTTGTTATTTTTATATCGTATGTTAATTAAGTTACTAAAATGATATTTCTGCGGTTAGACATTTTATAACTAAGAATGTGATAAAAGTACTCAGTTAATAATTTCTACAACAGATCGAATAATGGTAATATCAGTATTAATTGATTTATACAGGATATCAACAAACATAGCATCGAAAAATTGTAACCGCAGTTACTTCATTTTGGTAACTTAAAATTACGTTACAAAAATGACGATTTCAGGGTTAGACTGGTAATCAAATAAAAGTATATAATTCTGTTATTGAATTAACATTAATGAATAAAGTATCAGTTGAAGCGTTATTTCTAAATGGTTAAAGTTAAATGAATGGCTTAAAAGCGACAAAAAATTCTAACCCCAAAATTTTCATTTTTGTAACTTTTTCTTATTAAGTTACAAAAATGGTCTTCACCACGGTTAGAATTTTTTGCATTGAAAATGGAATACACAAGGTAAAAGTTATCAAATTTTATATATCGCCAAAATCTTAAATAGTAATTCTTATGTTGTTCAATACAATAACGTGTCTTTTATGAAAAAAATTCTAACCGCACGGTTGTCATTTTTGTAACATAAATTTTAGTTACAAGACTTGATAAATAAGTGTTAAGTTGAAAAACATTTTTCAATATAATTATTTTGCATTGATGCTAGTTGATTACATTTTATTATGAACTCTGTAGCTGTATATTTATGGTGAATGATTTTTATTACAAATAGAAGCTAACAACAAACTCTTGTTTGTAACTTATTTTTATGTAAAGTTACAAGCTGTATATAATACAACTAAGTTGTACAAAATGTTTTTACAAGCAAAGAATATATAGAAGTCATTGATTTATGAACATTAAGAGCAAAATCAAAATACGTGAATAAGTTACAAAAATGATTCGTGCAGGGTTACAACTTTAGGACGACAATATAACATTTTATTTGAGTGTTGAAAGTTTCAACTCAACATATGAAGCCAAATACTGTACAATCAACTGAGAAAAACAAGTATATCGTTATATTTAGTTGTCAAAATGCTAACCCTTGAGACTTCATTTTTGTAACTTATACAAGTTACAAAAATGAAAATCCAGCGGTTAGAGTTTTTTCTGACATAGAAATGTGTTTATAAACAAAACCAAGGATGTAAATATTAATAAACTATCTACCCCGTTATACCAAGTTGAAAGAAAGATTCATATTACACTAATAAAAAAGTTATAAACTATCTCCGTTATTAGAAGAGATAGAGCAAATCTGATAGCATTTTCGTACTATGATTTTCAGTGAAGAATTCGAATCTATCACTGGTTTAGAGATACAGCTAAACTTTTTTGTTTTGTTTCCAGTAATGTCTAGTGATGGAAAAACATTGAAAATACGTTCGAAATCACTTCAAAATTGAGACAGCCCTCAGTAAATATTGGACAGTTATCACAAATGTATAGCATAATTTTAAAAGAAGCTTTTCGTCATGAAATTGATGTTTTATCTATGTAACTTATGTCGTTTTAAACAGTTGTTGGGGTCTAATACTGTAATTAAAAACTCATTTCTAGCCTAAAGAAATAGAAATATTTTTTTTCTTATTTTATTTTATTTTGATTATTTTTTTCATTTTAGCAAAAATTAAAAACACTCTAATCTTGAAATATGTGACATATTCTGATAAAGCATAAACAATTACATACTTATCTGTCTTTTAGAATCCAAAAAAACCGATATTTGACACAATACTTACTAAAAAACCGACCTTGATTTAGTTACAAAGATGATTGTACTGCGATTAGATATTTTCATATAGTATTTTCAAGTATATTCATTTTCAAACTTGATTTAATCATTCAGGGTAAAGCTGTTTACTATAACCGGCAAAGATACGGATCGATTATCTACATCTTGTATGCTTAAATTGACTTCAAAAACGGGGTGGATTTAGTTACAAACAATGAAAATTCGCGGTTAAAATAGGGTTAACATAAAACACCGCGCGATACTTTCTCTAATTTGTGTATTGATGCACGCCATGTCCTATTTTTCGCGTATTAATGAGGGTTAAGACTAAATATAAACGTTAGAACTCAAACTAAAAAAAAATGATATAATTTTTGTTTTTAAAGAAATGAGGCTCTTAACTGTTTAATGAATACGTATGTCCCTATCGATAAAGTACACAGAAACAATTTCTTCTAAAACAAGCATAAATGGGAAATACAGAGTAACCGCGGAGTGTCGTTTTTGTAACTTTAAGGATCTTCAATTTGTCAAATCTCAGCAAAAAATTGTACGTTCAGAATGATCTCAGGACCCAAACTGCTATTTTTTGGAGCTCGTTTTGACGCATGTCTTCGTTAAAAACTAAAAAGATCGAAAAAATCACTTTAAGTTACAAAAATGAACAAGTTACATTAAATGAAATTTTTAGTTACATTCGATGAATCTTTTAGTTACAAAAATGATTTTTTAGTTACAAAAATGATTTTTATGTTACAAAAATGACATTTAAGTTACAATAATGACCAAGTTACATTAGATGAAATTTTTTAGTTACAAAAATGACATTTTAGTTACAGAAATGAAAAGTTCGGTTACAATAATGACAGATTAAGTTACAAAAGATGCTGCGACGATAACCCTAACCCTAACCCTAACCCTAACCCTAACCCTAACCCTAACCCTAACCCTAACCCTAACCCTAACCTAACCCTAACCCTAACCCTAACCCTAACCCTAACCCTAACCCTAACCCTAACCCCTAACCCTAACCCTACCTAACCCTAACCCTAACCCTAACCCTAAACCCTAACCCTAACCCTAACCCTAACCCTAACCTAACACTAACCCTAACCCCTAACCCTGATTAGAACTATCTACCCGAAATAAGTTACCAAAATGAAAAAAAATTTTAAAGCTAACCCTCAACTTTTCCCAGTGGAAATATTTGATTTTCTTTTCGTAGATGTTGCCCCTTTGATTAATTCTTCATTTCTATACTTAAAAACCTTACAAAATGCACGTTATCTATGTCAGGGTTAGAAAACATCATTTTTGTAACTTAATCCATTTTCGGCTCCTGGTAGGGGGTTAGAAGAAGGTTTTGCATTTTTCTAGGGGGTTAGACAAACCCCCTAATCTAACAGCTCCATTTTGCGCTATCTTGTGCTTTAAAATTCGGCTCCTACGAGAAAAAGGTCTAGTGGATATACTGCACCATATGGACCAAAATTTTGAAAATCAAGTTTCCTATTGACTTTGGATTGATGTCCCTTATATTTTTATTTGACGGAATATTGGGACATAATTTGCATTGTCAGATGCGGAATTGATTTCTACATAGGAATCTGAAATCCGATTTCTGATATCTGGCCAAACTGAAAAGTTATTCAAAAAATTTAACATGGTCCATTTCGGGTTAGGTTCAGGATTAAGTTACAGGAATGAAAAAGTGCGTTGACCCCACCAAGGATTGTCTCATCATAACTTTTAAACTTAATACCGTATCGCTATTTACTTGATACTAATAGAAAGTAGACACATTGAGCTATATGAATAATGTATTGACTAGATTATTTTCTGAAAAAATAACATCAACCCTAGGCACTATACCTGTGTCATCTTTGTAACTTAAACCCGATAGGATGGTTTTTACTTAAGTTTGATGTCTTTTTCATAGAAAACTGCAAATGTTTGGGTATTGTCTCATAGCCAATTTTATTTCACATCGTTTGATATAAAAATGATTTCTCTATGTCCATTATTCACAAAAATATTCCCAAAAAAACTATCTTTCATCTTAAATATCACATTTGTAACTTATTTTTCGGCGGTGGGGGAGGGTATATTTGAAAAATTCTAGAAATTATTTGGATACTTCTATCTTGATTCTATTTATTAAGATGAACAGGCAAGATAGTTGTGCACAACCTAACCTCAAATTGGAGCACGTCGCTTAAAGAAAAGTATGTAATTTTGCAGCGACAAAATTGTAATTTTTCCACAAAATTTTCTTTAAAATGGACCTTTTTCAAAGATGATGCATCAATTCAATTTTTGTCAAAATGATGTTAAATCAGGTGAAGATATTCTAGGTTGTTCTATTAATGGCCATGCAAGAGCCCCCCGTGTCTTGATGAATATTTTCTCTGTACTGAGCGATTGAAATATAGCTGTACTTTTTGTTTTTTGCCTAGGGTTATATGTTTTTCACAGAGATATTTGAACGATTTTTTGGAATATAATGTATCTTCAGAAATAGAATCTTTTCCCTGTCAATGGTAGCGCCAAATACGAAATTCATCATTTTTCAAGCATCCAAATTTTCAATATAAAATATGTGATTATTACAAAACTTTATTCTTCGGAGTTTTAATTCTTTTCTGGACTTTCGAATGACAGGTAGACTTCATTCTTAATTCTTTAAATTCCTTGAAATGTATATGTTTCCCCATGTTTATTCCTAACCCCCATATTTTCATATTTGTAACTTAATTGGGTAAGGCATTAAAAAACTTAATTTTTTAAGTCAACGAATATATTTTAGTTCCATTTTTTTCATATCCTACGTTATTTTGCAAGGGGTATCCCATGTATGTAAGAAGAGAATAAAGAACTTTTTGTTTTTATTTACCATTACTTTAAATTTGTGTCACAATTCAAGGTAATATTTCTTTTGAACTGTTTACGATATACTAGTTTTTATTACAGAATATGATTGAGTTAATGTATGCCTTTACATTATAAAATAGTTTAATTATTAATTTTCTATAAAAACATATACAAGAATAGAAAATTAGAAAAAACAAAAGATACCTAGGGTTTTGTTGAATTCGTTGTTATTTCGGTTCAAAAGTAACAAACAATGAAAAAACGAAAACGCCTTTAACATTATGGTTATTAGTTTTATTTAAAACTATAATGAAATCCATTAATTTGTGAAACGAATTCTGTATAAATAAGTTACAAATATGAAGTATCCGCGGTTAGATATAAATATATCTATAAGTATGATACAATATGGTGGAAAGCGATTAAATGAGTAGGAAAATGCATGGTTTAAAAGTTAAGAGAGTTTCGTACATAAAATTTCATTTATCTTATTAAAAAAATTCTAACCGCGAAAAGTTCATATTTGTAACTTATTTTTTCGAAAACTTTGTAAATATATGTTAAAAAGCGATATATATGTTACATGTTTGATTGAATTCCTTGTTATTTCGGTTCAAAAATAACAATCAATGCACATACTAAAATGAGTTCAAACATTAGGCATATAAATGTTATTATTAACAAAACTTTAACGACTTTATTGGTGTAATGAATTATGTATAAATAAGTTACAAATATGAAGTATCTGCGGTTAGATAGAAATCCATCTATAAGTATGATACAATCTGATGGAAAGCGATTAAATGAATAGAAAAATGCAAGGTTTAAAAGTAAAGAGCGTTTTGTACATAAAATTTCATTTATCTTATTAAAAAAATTCTAACCGCGAAAACTTCATATTTGTAACTTATTTTTTCGAAAACTTTGTAAATAAATGTTAAAAAGCGATATATATGTTACATGTTTGATTGAATTCCTTGTTATTTCGGTTCAGAAATAACAATCAATGCACATACTAAAATGAGTTCAAACATTAAGCACATAAATGTTATTATTAACAAAATTTTAACTGACTTTATTTGTGTTATGAATTATGTATAAATAAGTTACAAATATGAAGTATCTGCGGTTAGATATAAATCCGTCTATAAGTATGATACAATCTGATGGAAAGCGATTAAATGAATAGAAAAATGCAAGGTTTAAAAGTTAAGAGAGTTTTGTACATAAAATTTCATTTATCTTTTTAAAAAAATTCTAACCGCGAAAACTTCATATTTGTAACTTATTTTTTCGAAAACTTTGTAAATAAGTTAAAAAACGATAAATATGTTACATGTTTGATTGAATTCCTTGTTATTTCGGTTGAAAAATAACAATCAATGCACATACTAAAATGAGTTCAAACATTAAGCATATAAATGTTAATATTAACAAAATTTTAACGACTTTATTTGTGTTATGAATTATGTATAAATAAGTTACAAATATGAAGTATCTGCGGTTAGCCATAAATGCCTCTATAAATATGATACAATCTGGTGAAAACCGGTTAAATGAAAAGAAAAGTACATAGTTTAAAACTAAAGATAGTTTTTATCCATTAAATTACATTTATTTTTGTCAAAACAATCTAACCGCGATCACTTCATATTTGTAACTTATTTTTCAAATACTTATATATATATAGTATATATATAAAGAATAAGTTACAAATATGAAGTAGTCGCGGTTAGACGTTTTTGATAGGAAAAATTAAGTCTAGAATCGAAAACAAAGATGCAGATATAGATCAGCTATCTACCTTTTAATATTCATTTGAAACCTAATCTTAAACAACATTGTTCAAAAGATATGAGCTATCTCCTTTATTAAGAGTGATAGAGCAATTCTGATAGCATTTTCGTACTATGATTTTCAATGACGAATTTGAATCTATCAAAGGATTTCGTGTACACTTTACCAATTTCTATATGTTCTTTGCGGTGCATAGTAGTGTTTTAACATCGAATATTCAATCTAAAATGAATTGAAACTCTTGGTCTGACAGAGGCTATAAGTCACGTTCATGAAATTTGTATAGCAAATTTTCAGTAGAAAATATGAGCAATTTGTGAGAGTAAAATCAAGAAATAACTTTTAAGACATATGTAAATGATTTTTTTGTATCCAATATGAAAATTGCAGAATGAAATTATTAAAATTAACATAATACCTCGACTTTAAAATATTACATCTTTTGTAAGTAAAAATCTTTTATTCATATGCCTTTTAAAACAGTTTTTTGGATTTTTCTGTTTTTTCTATGCACTCTTTAAGAGAGTTTTCATACGCAACGTAATCTTTTCTAACGTTATCTAAAAGAAATCGATTCTAAACGCTTTTAATTGTTCATATTAAAATTATTTTTGTCGAAAGACAAAAAAATAAGTTACAAATATGAAGAGACCGCGGTTAGCAATATTTATGTCGAATTTAAAATCTGTAAAGAATAAAATTATTGATTTTTTTCGACAAATTGCACTTCATTCAAATGCAGAATAAAAGAATACCAAAGCAATTATATTAAATTCGATATAAGCCAAAAACTAATTTTTATTGCAAAAATTAGACAATAAGTTGACAAGAGAATTTTTTACTCAAGACAGTGGTTCTTTTATACTTTTCGGTTAATTCTGTAATTATTTACTATTGGTTGATGAATGTAAGTCATTTGAAAGTAGTTAATCAAAAAATTATAATTTTAAAATATTTTTTTTATTTTTGGGTATTTATTTTTTTTGACAAATTTTCAATTTCATTGAATAAAAAAATAAATTGTATCATCGGCTCCAGCTTGAAGAGAAACATGTCCTTGATTTTTTTCAACCTAAAAATGCTATGTTTTGACCTAACCCTCTCATAAAATATGACCTTTATTAAGTTACAAATATGAAATGGAAAGGGTTAGAATTTTATTATCAAATTTAATAAGATATGTGTTTGTTTTCTTTATATACTGTGTAGAATATTACAATAAATGGACATCAATCGAAAAACTTACGAAATCTCAATGCGTTTCATGTGATAAATGTGTGTAAAAATGAGGTGGATTATGTTACAAATATGAAAAAACGGGGGTTAGAAAAGGGTTAAAACTAAACGGTAATTTTCGATTTCCAAATAAATTGTGCTTTTGCATTGCATATCAAAGTCTATAAAAATGTATCAGATTTATGTGTAAGTGCAAGCATGTGACCTTTAGCTAAAAAAAATAGATATAAGCTTTATTGTAAAAAATATCAAAATGTCTCTTTGAAAAACATCATTATGGACATGATAAAATAAGTGTATGTTTTCAAATTTTCAAAATACCTTAAATCTGGCTAACCCTCACTATTTCATATTTGTAACTTAAAGACATCATAAAGACCCATATCTCAAAAAATATTCGGTAATTTTTAACCATTTTTAAACCTTAATCACTAGTTTTTAACGCTTTATTTGAAAATCAATACGAGAAAAAACCAAAATTTATGGTCAAATTTAGCTAAAAATTTTAAGTTACCAAGATGATATTTAAGTTACCAATATGATATTTAAGTTACACGATTAAGTTACCAATATGACATTTAAGTTACAGTCATGATATTTAAGTTACCAAAATGAAATATCGGTTACAAAAATGATATTTAAGTTACAGATATGATATTTAAGTTACAAATGTGACAAAATTAAGTTACAAAAATGAAAAAAAAGCCAGATAGTGATAACCCTAACCCTAACCCTAACCCTAACCCTAACCCTAACCCTAACCCCTAACCCTAACCCTAACCCTAACCCTAACCCTAACCCTAACCCTAACCCTAACCCTAACCCCCTAACCCTAACCCTAACCCTAACCCTAACCCTAACCCTAACCCTAACCCTAACCCTAACCCTAACCCTAACCCCTAACCCTAACCCTAACCCTAACCCTAACCCAAAGAAATATTCTTTAGAAAAATCAAACTAAATTTAATTTAATAACTATACTTGGATTGAAACGCTGTGCTTAAAAGGTATGTTAATGACGGAAAAATCATTTTTACTGCATTCTTCTCGATCGCCATTAAACATCATTTACAAATGAAGACAATTGCCGTTACATTATTATCAAATTAATGCAAAAATACACCAAACTGAATATTTTTGAAGACCATCAATCTCGATTTCACTTATAACGAGACATTCAATTGAACCACCATTTGAAGTGAATTTTTGCGTTATCATGACATATATTTTTTCGACTCTTTACCGACCGTAATTCCTTATATCTACAATTACCAATGGATTTGCCTGTAATTATTCAAGCAAGTGTTCGTAGAGGACATCAGTTTCAAATTAATTGATATCAAGCCACTATTTTAAACGACAGATTTTAAAAGGTTTCTGTATACGAAAAACATGTCGAGATCGCAATTTGAAGTTACCTAATTTGCAAAATTAACTATGGTTGCTTAATCAACATATGTGGTCTTAATAACCTGCAGTTACGTTAATGTAAAATCAACATAGATTGTTAAATCAACATGATGATGTTAATGTTACATGAAGTTAACATAGTTTCAAAATCCACATAGGATGCTTAAACGACATTACGTTTATTCAGCAACGTATGTGGATTTTGTAATTGAAGTAACTTCAAGTTACATCAACGACATAATGATGTTTATGTAACACGAAGTTACTTGCGTTGCAAAATCTACCTAGGTTGCTTAAGCAACAAAAACGTAAATAAAGTAACTTTAGTGGATTTAGTCATCGAAGTAACGTCAAGTTACAGAAACGACATATGTTAATTAAACAACGTGTGTGGATTTTGGTAAGTAACTTCAGGTTACTTTCACGACGTTTGTTGATTTAGCTATTTTTGTTGATTAAGAAACGTCCAATGATATAAACTACATTATTTTGAATACGTAACCTGAGGATACATAAGTTGGAAAATCAACATCGGTTGTTATATCAGCATAATGTTGTGAATATAACCTGAAGTCACTAAGTTTAAAAATCGACATAAGTTGTTTGATCAACAAAAATGGTTCATGTAACCTGAGGTTACTATAGTTGCAAAGTCAACTACGTACGTTAAATCAACATGATGTTATTAATGTAACCTGAAGTTGAATTAGTTGCAAAATCTACATAGGTTGCTAAAACGAAATTAAGTTTAAAAAGCAACCCCGAAGGATTTTGGAACCTAGGTAACATAAAGTTGCATAAAAGACATATGTAAGTTAAGCATTACAGATATTTCAGATCGGACAACATTTTTGTACTATGAATTCCAAAAGTAAATTCGAATATTAATCGTTTGAAAGTAAAAATGATCACTTAAAATTCATGTTTGTTATTTATGAACATCTATCTGATCCCTTTACATCAAATGTGCAAATAAATTGACCACTAGTTGTAAAAAGGACAAACATTTCTTCCTTCTATTGCAAATTTGCAAGATTATGTTCTACTGGTTGTTAAATAAATGTGATAAAATTTATCCCTCCAATTTCAATATGCACAATTATGCACAAGTGGTAATCAAATAAACTAGAATTGAAAATGACTCGCCTATTAATATGCGACAATTATCATCTATTTGTTTGAAAAAAGAGGTATTGATGCTTACAGTAATCCATTATATTTGCAAACTTTTTGGTAGATTCGAATTCCTTGTTTAAAATCATAGTACGAATATGTTGTTAGATCTCAAATATCTCATATGCTTAACTACCATCTTTTTATGCAACTTAAAGTCAAATAAATTGCCAAATCCATAGAGGTTACATAGACAACACATGTCTTTTATGCAACTTAAAGTTTCCTTAGTTACATAATCTTTATGGGTTGCTTTATAAACTTTCTATCGTTTCAGCAACCTATGTAGATTTTGCAACTAATTCAACTTTAGGATACAGAAACAACATCACGTAGATTTAACAACCCTGCTTGATTTTGCATCTAAATCAACCTCCAGTTACAAAAGCCACAATTGTTTGTTAAACTACCTATGTCGATTTTGCAGCTTAAGTAACTCTAGGTTACATAGACAACATAATGTTGATATAACATCCTATGTTGATTTTGCATTAAATGTTCCCTCAGGTATTGTGATTAACATAATGTCGTTTATGTCACTGTAAGTGATTTTAGTTGCTGAATCAACACAATTTTTAAAATCAACATATGTCGAGTGTGTACCCATAAGGTACTTAAGTTTCAAAATCCATATACGTTGTTAATTCAACATATGTCGTTGATGTAACTTGAAGTTAACTCAATTACAAAATCCACATACGTTGCTGAATAAACGTAATGTCGTTTAAGCATCCTATGTGGATTTAGCAACTATGTTAACTTCATGTAACATTAACATCATCATGTTGATTTAACAATCTATGTTGATTTTACAACTAACGTAACTGCAGGTTATTTAAACCACATATGTTGATTAAGCAACTATAGTTAATTTTGCAAATTAGGTAACTTCAAATTGCGATCTCGAAGCCTTTTAAAATTTGTAGTCAAACTAGTGGCTTGATATCAATTTATTTGAAACTGTTGGTTTTTACAAGAACGGGCTTGAATAATAACATTCAAATCCTTGTGTAATTGCTGTCGGTAAAGAGTAGAAAATAAATATGTCTTTATGACGCTAAGATTCATTTCAAAAGGCAGTTCAATTTAAAGTTTCCAGATAAGTGAAATCGAGATTGATGTTCTACCAGAATACATAATTTATTGTATTTGGTATTAAATTTTTAATTATCTAGCGGCAACTGTCTTCATTTGGGAATGATATTTAATGGCGATCGAGGGAAAATATAGTGTAAATAATGTGTTCGCTATACACATGCTTTTAAAGCACAGTGTTTCAACCTCCGGCTATTTATAATATAAATATAGTTTTATTTGTCTAAGAATATATTCTTTAAGAATAGTTTTAAGAACATTTTTAATATTTTCATATAATTTGGAAATGTTAGAACTGAAATTGTAATTATAATAAAATAATAAAGGACGGGAAAACAGGAAGATATCCGTCACTGGTGATCAGAGACAAACTTGATGCTTTAAGTGATCAATTTTATCTGCAAACTTTTGGAAGATTTGAATTCCTTATTCAAAATCATAGTACGAATATGTTGTTAGATCTCAAATATCTCATATTCTTTACTACTATCTTTTTATGCAACTTAAAGTTAAAAAAGTTTCATAATCCATATAGGTTACAGAGACAACACAAATATTTTATGCAACTTGAAGTTACCTTAGTTAAATAATCAATATAGGTTACTTTTCAAACTTTCTGTCGTTTCAGCAACCTATGTAGATTTTGCAACTAATTCAACTTCAGCTTACAGAAACAACATCATGTAGATTAAACAACCCTAGTTAATTTTGCATCTAAACAAACCTCCGGTTACAAAAGCCACATTTGTTTATTAAACAACCTATGTCGATTTTGCAACTTAAGCAACTTCATCTGACATCATCAACACATTATGTTTAAGTAACAACTTATGTTGATTTTGCAACTTATGTACCCTCAAGTTTTGTAATTAACAAAATGTCGTTTGTGTCACCTAAAGTTATTTTTTAGCTAAATCAACAAAAATTGCTTTATCAACATATGTCGCGTATGTAACCTGAAGTTACTTACCAATATCCACAAACGTTGTTAAATAAACATATGTCGTTTCTGTAACTTCAGGTGACCCGAATCACAAATTCCACATACGTTGCTTTATAAACGTAGTGTCGCTTAAGCAACCTATGTGGATGTAGCAACGCAAATAACTTCATGTTGCATAAACATCATTATGTTGATTTAACAACCCATGTTGATTTTACAATTAACGTAACTGCAGGTTTCTTACTCAACATGTGTTGCTTAAGCAGGTTTTGTTGATTTTGCATATTATGTAGCTTAAAGTTGCGAAAACGACATGATTTCCCTATACAGAATCATTTTACTGAGAAATTCAATCTAGTGTCTTGATATCAATTAAATATAAACTGATGGTCTTTACGAAAACTGACATAAGGCAGATCTCTCAGGCAGATACATTGGTAATTGTAGATGTAAAAAATCACAATTGATTACCGACAGGTTATTTCAATATACTATCTATTAAATCCCAACAGTTTAAACCAGCGCCTCGATAAAAGTGAAAATGATGTCAATCATAAAGAAGAATATTATCTTGTGAATATTTACATATAATATGGAAATTGCAGTGTTCCTATTGTATACATTTGGAATTCATACTAAATAGCAGGCGGTAAAGAATTTTTAAAATGCATGTTTTTACCCAAAGATCCCATTTAATGTCGGTTTGATTTAGTGTATCCATATAAGTAAAATCTATATCAATTGTCTTCAAGAATGCTCAATGACTATCGAGAAAAATGTAATAAAAATTAATGATTTGGGTAAATACAAGTTTGATAACAACTTTTTTCCATCCGAGTCTAGAAATCATATTCGATCCAGGACGGGAATACTGGAAGGAATTCATTACTTGTGATCAAGAGAAAATATAAATGTTTTTAGTGTTCAATTTTAGCTGCAAACTCAATTCAGATAGTATTCATCATTAAAAATCATAGTACAAAAATGTTGCCAGATCTAAAATATCTCATATGCTTAATAAAACATACTTACCAGTCCTTGTCCAAACCACAATCCAAAAACTGAGATAAATCTTTATGCACCTTAAAGTTAAACAAGTTGCAAAATCCATTTAGGTTACTAAAACAACACATGCTTTTAATGCAACTTAAAGTTATGTAAGTTGCAAAGTGCATCTAGGTTACTTGGTTTGCTTTATGTCGTTTCAGCAACATATGTAGATTTTGCAACTTCAGGTTACATAAACAACATAATATAGATTTAACAACGGTAGTTGATTTTGCAACTAAAGTAACCTAAGGTTACAAAAACTACAGATGTTGATAAAACAATCTATGTTGATTTCTCAACTCATGTCATCCTATGTTACATTTACAACGTTATGTTGAAAAAACAACCTTTGTTGTTTTAGCCACTAATGTTACCTCAGGTTACGTATTAAACACTATGTTGTTTATGTCTCTTGAAGTTATTTTAATTGCTTAATCAACAAAAGTTGCTAAATTAACATATATTGTGTGTGTAACCTG
>JARBDR010000253.1:0-132500 GCA_029721355.1 Tegillarca granosa | reverse complement strand
ATACCTGTATCTTAATGATAACTGTTCCTTGATAATTCACATCTTTGAAGTGGTTTAAGTTAAAGGGTACTCTGGTCAGCTGTCTGCTATGGCTGTTGGTATATAATTCAAAAGTTTTTCCAGAAAGTTTCTGATATAGACTTCTAACTGCTTATTTAAACTCTTCATCAGAAAAATCAAGTGATAGAGACACCTTTTTCCCATTTCCATTTTCATAATAAGCTGATGGAAATCCTGTAATTATACCATTTAATGCCACAGAACTTAAAAAAAATAATATACTGAAGGAGTATGTATTGTGAAGGTATCTTTAATATCCTAAGAAACATAAATTCTGCTTATGCATTTGATAAGACATTACCATTGAGTGTTAATAAGAAAAATAAATTTTCAGGACTGGTGAAATTATTATACCCTCCGCAGTTTAATTTGCATGTGGTTTGAAAATTATATATCATTTTTTTTTTAAAAAAAAAATAGAATCATTTACTGATTCTATATGAATAAATCTGTCTGTATGGATCTATCAGGATAAGTTCACACACTAAACGGATGTCAGTCAATCCCATCCATTTAAGTTGCCCTAGATGATTATTTCTTCATTTTCTTATTTACCCAATGGGGTTTGCTTGAAGGACTTGACTTATTTAACGATGTTTTCATAATAAAATTCAATCATCAATAATTGTTTTAAAAAATTACCTTATATACATGTAAATTAAAACTATTTAGTTATGAAATATTCATTTTGATTATATTGTATACATAAAAACAAACAGAAGCTATTTGGATTGTCAGGTTGTCAATCAAGAGGCCCAAAAAAGGGCCTAAAAGCTCACCTTAGGATATGACCGTACTCATCTGCAGAAATGCAATCAAGTGTTGCATAAAGTACAAAATTTTTAACATTTTCCTCCGGTATAGACAACATTTACATAATATTTTCAATTCACAGTTGTATATTTATAAATAGCTAAATTAGCTGCTAAAGTGAAATAACGAAAGTATAATGGTCATTAACTTAATTTTGACCTTAAATTTTTAAAAGGAAACATCAAACATCTAGATGTCAAATCATGTACTATACATATGTATTATACATCTTTATTATATCATCTTCTCAATAGTTTAAACAATAAAGCCATATGTAATAAAGATCATAAAATATTAATTTTAGGACCTTAATGACCATTGTGAGCTTTTCAATGTTGACATTCCAATGTGTGTACTATGATGACAAGTGTTGATTACTTATGCAGAGAAGTAAGGTTGTATATGGAGGAACATTGTGTAAGGTTGTATTGCCACGAAAATAAAAAAAAATTCTGGATAATTCAATAAATAAAATCTTACATAGGTGTTAATTATGAGACTGACTAAGGCTCAGAAAATTTAAATAAGCTTACACAAAAATTCATAAAATTACCATATCCAAGAGCCTGGTGCCTCTCTATAGCTGGATCTTTCTTGGAAAATTTGGGTAGTTCGCTCCCATCTGGTAACAGATAAAACTTCAACCTTACAGTTCTTGCTTTTGGACCAGGTTTCTGTCTTGACCTTTTTTGTCGAGTTTGTGTGCGGGTGAAATTTCTTATGCTATGTATGTTGGCAAAGGCAGATTGTAAATTTTCTTGTAAAGTGTTTTCTGTATTTGAAGCATGATGTTCTGAAAGAGATAAAGCATTATATAAATTGGACAGATAGAAAATAAAACAAGAAGACATTATCATTCATATACCCTACTTCACTTACTTTCTATTTTCCATCAAAAGTTTTAGAGGTTACAAGTTCTATTCTTTATCATGTGATAACTTTTAAAGTCTTCTGTTCTCTTAATAATGACTGGAAACTATGTTTTTAAATGACATAACATAATTACAAATTTCATTTTCATTTATAAATAGCTCATATGACTGATTTAACTATAGTACAATGAATAATTTCCAAATCATTAACCATATGGTTATGCAGCCATGATTTTGACCTTTGAACATATAAACTTGAACCTCAACATGGTCATAATATCAATGCCTACAGTATTCTTATAAACATGCTTGTACAAACAGTTAATAAGTTTCCAAGATAATTCAAAATTTCAGTATATTTATGCAGCTATGACCTTGACCATTCAACATATGACCTTGAACCTTATATCAAAAGGAATATAATATCAAGACCTACAATATTCTAATATACATGCCTATACAAAACTTATAGCTTTCAAGCTAATGCATAATTTTAGTATTCAGTATTCTAAAATACATGCCTATCAAAAAGTTTAGTTTTCAAGATAATTAGCAATTTAAGTCTTCTTCTAAACTATGACCTTGACCTTTGAACATATGACCTTAAATCATATATCAAAATGATTGCCATATAAATACCTACAATATTCTAATATACATGCCTATACAAGAAGTTTATAGTTTTTAAAGTAATGCACTTTTTTAGTATTTATGTGTCAAAAATTACATTTCAACTCCATGGTTTATAATATAATTACAGAACTTGGTACCTTGTTAAATTTTGTCATACTGAACAATTTAACAATGTTATGAATTAATATATCTCTTAATTTTTGCAAGAAAATTGCCAAAAAACTGCATAAATCACAAATAAGGCAATGACCTTGATTTGTGACCTTGACCATATTTCAAAGATCATTTCAAGAGAAAGTCAAGAATGAAAACCCCATGTCATTACCTGTTCAAATAGTCATAACAATTTGATGCTATTTTAGTATTTTTTAAAAAATTAAACACAAAAACTTGTCACCTATTTTCAACCAAATATCATGAAATGAACAAACAACAGGCTGAAGACCCTAGAGAAGCCAAATATCACATCAGATTTTGTCTCCCATCATTGATTCAGAAGATTTAAGATTTTTGGTCCCCTAGGTCACTTTAACCTAGTTTTGGTAGCAATGCAATGCCATGAGCAAATCTGAATTGCACTGGCCCATATATGCCTCTGACCAAGTATTTTTGAAATCTGCATAGCAGTTTTAGAGAAGTCGGAAATAGGTGTTAATTATGCATACTTGCACACACACGTACACATGCACATACACACATACACATGTCGCATCATGCCAAAATCTCACATGATCTTTCGGTCAGGTGAGCTAAAACCCAAATATCATTATTAAATCAGGAGCAGGAGGTCATGGGTTTAGACCCCAGTTGTGATGTATATTCATGAGAATTTATCATTCAAGACATATAAATAAGACTTTATCATTTGAGAAACTGCTTCTTTGCCTGGTGCTTAACATTAAGATGACGGAATATTGCTATACATGTGCAAGGATAACATGACAGAGCAGACTGGCGCTGTGAGCTAGCCCCTTAAAAACAAGAAGTGTTATCAAGGTTTTTTCTATTATTTGACCTAGTGATCTACTTATTGACCCAACATAGCCCATATGCTAACTAGAGCTAGCTTTTATCAATAGGATCATTCAGACCAAGTTTGATAAGATAAGATTAAAATTGGGGCCTCAGAAGTGTTAACAAGGTTTTTTTTTTAAATTTGACCGAGTGACCTACTTATGACCCAACATGGCCGATATACAAACTTGAGCTAGCTTTTGTCAAGAGGATCAATCTGAGAATGTTTGATGAAGATTTGACTAAAATTGTGGCCTCAGGAGTGTTAACAAGGTTTTTCTATAATTTGATTTAGTGACCTACTTATTGACCCAACAGGGCTCATATACAAACTTGAGCTAGCTTTTGTCAAGAGGATCAATCTGACAATGTTTGATGAAGATTTCTTTTCACATAACACTGGATAGCTGAACAATAATTCATAACCCGGAAACTTAAATCACAACTTTTAGAAGAAATTTTCATGTTTGTTTGAGTGAAAAAAATTCTCAATTTTTTATTTAAAATCTAAGATCTGCCTTAAAACAAAAACAAGAGGTCCATGAAGGCCCTGGACTCTCACCTGAAAATGATGTATGCTCAGCTTGATTTTGGCAAACTGGAGCTTCTATTTTTTAAAAAAGATTTATCATATTCTTTGACTTAGTGACCTACTTATTGACCCAACCTGACCTATATAGAAACTTGAACTAGCTTTTGTCAGGAGGATCATTCTGAGCAAGTTTTATGAAAATTGGTCTAAAATTGAGCCCACAGATGTGTTAACAAAGTTTTATATAATTTGACCTAGTGAGTTACTTACTGACCCAACATGGTCCTTATTCAAACTTCAGCCAGCTTTTGTCAAGAGGATCATTCCTTCTAAGTTTGATGAAGATTGGACTGAAATTGGGGCCAAGTGTTAACAAGGTTTTTTCCATTATTTGACCTAGTGACCTACTTATTGACCCAACATAGCCAATATACAAACTTGAGCTAGCTTTTGTCAAAAAGATCAATCTGACAATGTTTGATGAAGATTTGACTAAAATTGGGGCCTCAGGAGTGTTAACAATCAAAAGCTAACACACAACGAACAATGACCCATCACAATAGCTCAATTGAGCACTTTGTGCTCAGGTCAGCTAAAAGTAAACTCTTAAACAAGGTAAATAACACAGAAACTTATATTGCTTTATTTGAATTCCAAAATAATATTGGTTTAGAACAAAATGCATTTTCTCAAAATTTGTGTTTTTTCATTTAAAATCTGAAATTTATCACAAAATTGAACAAGAGGCCCATGGGCCTTAACGCTCACCTGTGGATATGGCGTTGCAAAAAATACATACAATATTCTAATTTTCATGCCTATACAAAAAGTTAATAGTTTTCAAGATAATTAACAATTTGAGTCTTCTTGTTCATCTATGACCTTGACCTTCGAACATAAGAACTTGAATCATGCATCAGAAAATTAGCAATTTTAGTTTTTTATGAACCTATCGGTGATTTTGCTATGGTTTTTAAAAACTACCTTCTACCTTTCAGATTGGGAAAATTTGGACCCTTTTTATTACGCTCAGAATTTTGAAATTCATTGCAAAGATCTTATCTTGTGACAAACTATTTGATTGTGTGTCACTGTTGCCTTTTGGGGAATTTTAGTTGTCAAATTGGGAAATTTTAGTTTAATTTCTCAAGGGGAAAATACCTTTATTCCGTAGTAATTTTAGGCAAACAAAACCACTGCCTATGACCTTGATCTTTGAATGTATGACAATGTGCCATATATCAAATTGATGGTCATATCAATACCTACAATATTCTAATAAATATGCCAATACAAAAAGTTAATAGTGTTCAAGATAATTAACAATTTGAGTCTTCTTGTTCATCTATGACCTTGACCTTCGAACATAAGAACTTGAATCATGCATCAGAATGATTGCCATATCAATTCCTACAATATTCTAATATACATGCCTTTACAAAAAGTTAATAAGTTTCCAAAATAATAAGCAATTTCAGTCTTTTTATGCACCTATGACCTTGACCTTTGATCCAATGATCTTGAGTCATATATCAAAATGATCGTAATGTCAATACCTAAAATATTCTAATATATATAAGCCTATGCAAAAAGTTAATAGTTTTCAAGCTAATGCACAATTTTATTTTTTATTAGCAAAAAAAAACATTTCAGGGGCAACAACTCCTACATGCATTATCATATGATGAAACTTTGTATCGTTTTTAAATTGTGTCATACTGAACATTTAAACAATGTCTTGATATTATATATCTTTAAAATTTTGAAGAAAATAGCAAATTAAAGAATCAAAACCATGAATTTTGACCTTGACCCCATTTTGAAAGTTATTTCAAGAAAAAGTCAAAACTGAAAACCTGATGTCAATATCTGTTCAAATAGTCAAGTTATAACAATTTGAAGCAATTTCACAAAATGAACAAACTATAGGCTGAAGACCCTAGAGAAGCCAAAAATCACTTCAGATTTTGTCTCCCATCAGTGATTGCAGAGAAGATATTAAAAGATTTTTGCACTGCTAGGTCACCTTGACCTAGTTTTTGGTAGCCATGGCAATGCCAGGACTAAATCTGAATTGCACAGACCTAGACATGCTTCTGGCCAAGTCTCATTGAAATCTGTCAATAACTTTCGGAAGAGAATTTGAAAATTTGTGATAACATGCACACATACAAGCAAATACAAACACTGCGCCATGCCATAATGGGTCTGTAGGAGCAAAATTCCATTTTTCTGTAAAAATTTTTACCCAAACATCAGCTTATATACTCATGTTATCATAATTAAACTGCACGATTAAACCTTATGGAGATACCAGGCTAGACAAAGACATTAAATATGTTTATCCCCCGACATATATATAAATACACCCATAATTGCCATTTTTAGGTTATTGCTATTTACAGTAATGGCAGCCATCTTGGATTTCCGACAGATATGTTGGATACAATTTTGAATCTATACCACCAAAGGACCTTCCACACTCAATATCCTTTCAATTGGCCATGTACTTTCAGATCTTATTTGCATATTATGTAATTATTGCACAAACAAAAAGTTGTACAGAAAAACACATTATTTATGTTTATTCCCCACATCTCTATGTTTCAAATTTCAACAAAATTGGTACATAAATAAACCCAAAATGGCCATATATATGTTTTTGCAAATTATAGTAAAGGCAGCCAACTTGGATTGAGGATGGACATGTCAGATACAAATTTCAATCTTTAGCAACTAAAGACCCTTCTTACCAAATTTCATATGAATTGGCCTATTGGTTTTAGAGAAGATGATTAAAGTTTACAGATGCACATATGCTTTACCATGCCATAAGCTCACCCTGGCTTTGCCAGATGAGCTAAAAATTACTCAATTTTCAGATGGCACAACATTCCTCCTAGATGGTTCTTTTAAATCATTTGATAAATCTTTGCACACTCTTGAACTATATTCAAAGTTTCCAGGTCTTAAATTTTACCAGTTTTAAACTAAAGCAGCATGGATAGGTTGTAAATTTTTTTTAAATCCTTTTACTCTGAAAAAATAACAATCCTTCACACAAATGTATGAGTACGGTAATTTATACATACATTTATAACTGAAGTAAAAGTAACTATGTATAACAGTATATGTATTTACAAGATTTAATAATACATATAGTACATACAAGTAGTAAGGAGTAGCAATATACTAATTACACTATATCCACCATCTAACATGGTTTGTTGTTTATAGAATAAAAGGTGTGTGTGTGTGTGTGTGTGTGTGTGTGTTTAAGTTGGCTATGTGTGTGTGTGTGTTTAAGTTGGCTAATTGTGTGTGTGTGTGTGTGTGTGTGTTTGTGTTGTAAAAATATTGCTAAGACGTTCAATCTTACTTTAACTAGACTGGGGTATGACACATTTTCCTGATTAGAAATCCATTTTTAGTTGACCTGTCACAAATGATTAATCTATATTACAAGCCAAAAATTGCCCATGTAAAATCAATACCTAACCATGAGAAACTTGATACCTAGTGGCAAGATTTCAATTCTTAAATCTCTAATTATCTCAAAATTTAATTATCTATTTATTTCCAAATTATAAAGTTTAAATACACTTTTCTACCAATTTATATGGAATAGCAAGAGTTTGACACAAAAAAAGTGGCTATATCCCCTGCCACCTGTTTCAGTGGAAAGGGAAATGAGGAGGGGATGACATTTTAAATTTGTTTTTAATACAATTATTTGCTTATTTTGTTGCATACTTTCCTCCTGTGAGTTATGAGTATCATGTATTTTCTTGATTGTGATTTGAACATGGATTGGTATGTTTGTTTCTGATTAAGACATATGTCATCTCATTACTCATGGGAGGAAAGTATGCAACAAAATAGGCTAACAATTATTCTTTTTACATTTTTATTCTATGTGAGGTCTATGTCACTTGATAGCAATAATCAGATCAATGTTATAGTTTTTTATTATAAAGGGGACAAAACTCCAAAATAATCAGAGCTACACACAAAAGTCAGAGTTGAGTTGAGTTGAGAAATGGTGTTTAATGCCCCAGTCAAGAACATTTCACTTATATCGAGGCGTAGGCAGCAATAGGCGAAATTGCAGAAATTTTGCCTGTGCGTTGCGCTGATGGCATTTTACAGCAGGGCTCTTTATGGTGTCACGCCTGCCATGACCCTGGACCTTGTTTATATTAAGTTCCTATCCGAAATTAAAGTGTTTTCATTTCATAATGCAGAGTGCTTGGTGAAAGAACAGTCACTACCCACTCTCAAGTCTTGGGTCAGTCCCCAGGTTTGAACCCACGACCTCCCACTTACGATGTGAGCACTCTACCACTGAGCTATCGCAGTGGTGCTACACTAATGCACAGATTTGATTAATTCAAAACATAATAATGCAAAGATTTGTTTCCGATGTTGAAAAATTCAAAGCCAACAGAGTATAACTCTATGTCTTACTTAAATGCTTTAATTTCAAAGTGAAAATGACTGTATGTATTTAAAGATTTCTTACACAAAATAAATTCATAAAATTATAGAATTCTGTTATCTGAAATCAAAAAAAAAAAAAACAAAAAAAAACAATAACATAAGTTCTCAAAGCATGAATAATTCTGTGACAACAATTTATTGTTTGAACTGAATTAGTATTTATGATAATTATCAAAGAATGTAAAATTAACAAAATATTACTTTTCAACTTTTACATGGAATATATTATTATTTTTAAAAAATTTCTAGGTTTCATCATGTTGATCATTTTTTCAATTTTGTTGTCATCTACCTATAATAGTTTTCAACATTTAGATCTATACGAAAATTGTTACATTGCTAGATTATGCTGTGCTGAACATTTTTGCAACTTTGTTAATATCCATCTATAATAGTTTTCAAGAAAATAATCAAAATCAACAAAATTTCTGAAAAATCAATATTTCAGGGGCAAAAAAGTTAACAAAAAAAAGGTCATGACCTTGACCTTTGACCTAATTTTTAAGGACATTTAAGTTGACATCAAAACTTTAGACCCCGTGCTATTATCAAATAATCAAGTATAGCATTTTTTAGATTACCGATTTTTTAACCAAATTTCAAAAAACTATTGGCTTAAGGACCTAAAGTACCCGTAGCCAAATATCACATCAGTTTTTATCTCCCATCATCAATTTGGGAGAAGATTTTTGTACCCCTAGGTCACCTTGACCTAATTTTAGTTATAATGGCAATGCAATAAACAAATCTGAATTGTACCGATCTATACATGCTTTTGACCAAGTATCATTGAATTCTGTCCAGTGGTTTTTAGGAGAAATTGAAAATGTTTATGTGCACATACACATGCAGCGCCGTGCCATAAGCCCACATGACCTTTGGTCAGGTGAGCTAAAAATAAACATAAAAAATAATGGTATCTTAGATTATGTCACCAGACCACTAGAGACACGCTGGTCTATTTATCATTTTTAACAATTTAAAATTTAATTCATCAAATTACAAATTTATTTATTGCAATTTTTCAGATTTTTTTATTTACTGATCTTGAGAAGACATGTCAAGATCTTTCTTTGATTATATTTTTTATAAGTTGAATTAGCTTATTACCTTTAGGGCAATAGCTATTAGCCAATTTCCACATATAAGACCTTTTTATTAACAATTTAAGAAAATCCTCTTGATTTACAAACTTCCTTTGTGACATAATATTATATATAGCTAATCTACATTTATCTTCACATCTGGCAGTTGTTGACACAATACAATGCCAGTGGTGTGCCTTGAGATTTACCCACCCAATCAGAAATATGGGGTGTCACTTATGCATAATCAGCATTTTTAATTACCTTTCCATTTTTTGAGATAAAAACAAGAATTTCTCATATATAGGATCAGAATGAGATTTTATTTTGAAAATAGCAAATGCTTATAAATGTGTTTGGATTTTATACTGAATTGATTTTGAGGTATTTGGAATTTTACAAAAAGATAGAACTTTACATGTTTTTTTTTTAATTTAGTACTATGCAAAAAACTATGGTGACTTAAATTTATAGTGATAATCCTTATATTGAAATGTTGAATGTTACACAGTGAAATGTATAACTTTATTGAAAATTTACTAAGAATAAATGAAAATATTGAAAAGGATAAGTGACTTACTGATTTATTCCATAAATGTAGCATTAAGTCTACAAATTTTAGTGTCATCGCAAAATGAATCAATAAGTACTAGCTCAGCCCGCTATTCCCCTAATTGAGCTAGATGTTCATACGAATTTGGCCTAGATGTCTTACAGCCAAAGTAACCGTATGACATCATCATGAAATTATATCTGTTTTTGGAATTTTACCTCCATCAGAAAATACTACACCTGATACTTTTAACCATATTTTACTTCTATAAAAACAGGGATAATGAAAGCAAACCTGATTTTTCAGAGTTACAAACACAAGATCTTACTTATATTCAAATCATTCTATAAGTATTTATTAAAATAAGTCTTTCTTGCTTTGTAACTAAATTATAATACTATCTTATACATATTTTGGCCTGTATGTGAATTATACTATTATACTGTACAATGTAGTTAAGTTATTGAAGACATGACTGATGAAAAATGTATGATTTATGAATGTATGAATACCGGTAATAGCAATACAAAATAATATAAAATTATAAAAACAAGAGGCTTAAGATGGCCCTAATTTGCTCACCTGAGTTTAAATGTAACTGGTATGTCTTGATAATACCTGGTTAAGTCATAACATGTTGCCTCAATAGAAGTGGTTTCAGATAAAATTATTTTTATTGTTTTGGTTTTTAGCTATATAGGTCACTGTGACCTACTTTTGGTAGCCAAAGTGACCAGAAACACAGCTGAGAATGGCAATGGTCTAAAGGTGCTATTGACTAATATGAATGAAATGTGACCAGTAGTGTCTGAGAAGTCTTTTGATGGATGTATGGATGGATGGCAGAGTTCCTATCCATAACAAAAGCTCACATGAGCAATTTTCATATCCGGGTTTATGACTTTACAGATTTGAGACATTAATTAATTTTTTTTTTTTAATTGTTAAGGTCAACTGCAAATTTTTAAAAAAAAAAAAAAAATTGTTCCATTAATTAAAAGAATGTCACATAACAATAATTTTATAAAACAAAACAAAACAAAAAAACAAAAAAAAAAACAAAAAAATAAAAGAAAAAAAATTCAAGGGTTTAGCTAAATCTACATATCAGTATCACATGTATTTCAAAAATAATAATTCACTAAAAAGTAACAATTCATAACATCTCTTCCATGCACTGTAAGTCATAAAAATCACAAACTTGGTAAATAAGATGCAGTAGATGCTAATTATCACATCAGATTTAATCTCAGTGAAGTGGTTTTGGAGAAGAAGTTTTTTTAGGTTTTTAAATATGTAGGTCAATGTGACCCAAATTTGGTAGCTATGGCAACCAAAAACCCAAATCTGAAAGGCAATGTTCTATAGATGCTTCTGACCAAATTTAAACAAAATGTGACCAAAAGTTTCTGAGAAGAAGTTGTTTAAAGCAATTGTTGACGGATGGATGGACAACGGAGGGTCTGCCTCTATTGATACCAATTGCTCACAGGAGCACTTTGTGCTCAGGTGAGCTGAAAAAAGTGGCTCCACTGGGATTTGAACCCTCGACCTTTGGGTTGCAGTATCACATGTATTTCAAAAAAAATAATTACAAGTAAAAATTCATAAAATCTCTTTCATGCTACATTGAAAGTCAAAAAAATTCAGAAAAAAAATAAATTAATTAAAAAAAAAAGTGGCTTCACTGGGATTTGAACCCTTGACCCTTGGGTTGCTAGAATTTAAAATGAAAAAGGCCGAAAAAAGTGACTTGTATTTTACAGAATTTCATGAAAATTGTCAAACATATGTTTCTTCACATAAGAAAATGATGTTTGGAAAACGAATTCACCTAAATTTATTCATTATTGTAATTTTTGTAAAAAAGTACTATTAACAATATACAAAAAATAACAAAAAAAAACTTAACCTAATTTTTCACAAAATTGTTGAAATTCACAAACTTGGTATATAAGATGCCGTAGATGCCAAGTATCACATCAGATCTTATCTCAGTGAAGTGGTTTTGGAGAAGAAGATTTTTTTTAGGTTTTTAACTATGTAGGTCATTGTGACCCACATTTGGTAGCTATGGCAACCAAAAAACACAAAAATTGAAAGGTAATGTTCTATAGATGCTTTTGACCAAGTTTAAACAAAATGTGACCAGAAGTTTCTGAGAAGAATTCGTTTGAAGGACGGACGACGGACAGAAGGACGAAGGACGACAGAGGGTCTGCCTCTATTGATACCAATAGCTCACATGAGCACTTTGTGCTCAGGTGAGCTAAAAAAATAAAAAAGTGACACGTGTAATAGATTATTATTTCTTTATGTCAGGTGTCCAGACATATGATGTTAATCAAATAATTCTTGATACTCATTACCACTTAACTAAATCAATTATTTGTTAAATCTGAATTTCTCATCCTTGAAAGATGAATGAGGCAAAAGTGATGATTATTATTTTTTAAATTAAATCTTTGATCAATTAATCATGAATGATTTTTAAAACATACATTTCTATTTTTCAATTCTAATTTCTAGATATTTTTTTTACTTTCAATATATGTTTCAATATTATGTTTTCAATATATGTTTTTTATTCATAAATATTTTGGATAATACATGTATTGACTTGTTAGTTATATATATAAATAAGGTAATATATTATTTTTCATTTTTCCTACCAGCACAACTACAATCTCTTCATTAAGTTGAAAAATAATTTAACATGATAAAATATTAATCTCTTGTTAATTAAACTGATAATTTTGAAATTATTTCTATAATTAACCAATCTCAATGTATGCACTTTACAGCACTATTTTATTTATTTATTTATATTTATTTATATTTATTTGTTTATTTATCTATTATTTAATACATCCAAGCATGAATTTAAAAACCATATAGATATTGTATGAATAAATATAAGACTTAGAGTATCATTGCAAGTTATCTCCTTTCACTCGTCATCACATACTTAATAATAAAAAAAAAGGGTTTAATACTTTTCATATATGTGTGCAAAGATATTTTATCCTTATCAGTAATATATTTATAAATTAAAGTAATTTTTACACATATCTCATTTAATTCAATTCTATATTCTTTACACTTCTCCAGAACTTTTGTGAAATTAAAAAAATAGGAACCAATTTCATTATCACAAAACAGTTATACATGTATTTGCCAAAATCTGTACTAAGTATCAAAACAAACATCCTGTTGTTTCTTTACCAAAACTGAAAAAATAATTTCATTTTTTAGCGAATGATATACAAATAATTCAACTTACCAGACGCCATTTTTTCTCTTTTCGCACTGTTACATTACAAGTAGAAGAATCTTGAAATGAGGTACATTCATAATTTTTTTTCCCTATACTTATATTTTGAATGTGAAACTATACACTTACGTTTACTTAGAACAATAGACGATTGTGACAACATATTGTTTGTGTATAATACACATAATTACTGTCACAAAATGATACACTGAAAAAACAACTACTTATTATATTTGTTTGACATATAAGAAGATAAAGAAATTATTTGAGTGTTGTTTTGTGTATAATACACTTACTACTGTTGAAATGTTATTGTAGTTTACAATAACCTTCAAATAAACAAGAGATGTCAAATTCCTAACTTATGCAATGAAAACTTTGAATAAAAACAAAGCATTTATTTAAAATAAACTAACTTCAAATAAGAATTAAAAAAAAACATGATTTTTTAAATGTATTATTTTTATCTGCAAGCAAGTAATTAGGATAAATAAAATATCCAAAAGGTATTCTGTGATAAATGCAATAATTAAGTGTTTTCTATTAAAACAAATCAACAAATACATTAACATATCAATAAATTAACAATTTCATTACTTTCCATTTTCTAAATTTAAATTTAAAACATTTTGCTAAAAATTATGGAATCAAACTAGTTATTTAGAAAAGCTATAAATAATTTAAGTTATGTAAAAAAAACTATATATGATTTTACAAACTTTATATAAATTATTAACCTTGTGACATGAAAACTCTCTATATTCCAACATAAACTAGAACTTGGTTTATAGTGTTAACATTTAAGATGACATGAAGATGAAATGAACTTTGTCTTTAATTAGATATAATTGTCAGATCTATATCTTTGAAAAATCAATTGTTTTAAGTGAAATTAAATAACAATGATATGTGAAACAGAGTTCCTATTTCTGTATCTTCAAAGACTAGATAGTTGAGGGCTACTGAAGCAATAATAAGGGTCTTTTGTGAATCAAAATGATTTGTGAGAAGTTAATGTTGATATTCTGATAAGTTTTAAATGTAACTGAAAAGTGTCATTATAATTTTCTACCATTTTTCTGTCTTTATTAAAATAATGTCAACTTGATTTATAATTATGTACTTCAAAATAATGAATGCTTCCATTCTGTGAAGTCAACATTTATATTTCAACCCAGCAATATTGTTATAAATATTGAGTAGTGTCATATTTAAAATTAATTTTCAAATCTTATTTGCAATATAAGGATTTCAGTTTTGGTACAGTTGAGAGAAAATAATAATGTTTTTCACACAAATAATATTTTTCACTTATATCAATTGGATCAGTCTTGGGAAATGTGAAGGAGTAATTGAAAGAATGTTATTAACCTATTTTTAGCTGAATTTCACAATTTGTAGAAACTATATACTTAAGACTCTAATCAAACTGAAAATGAAATTGGTTTTGTCTACCACTTTTGGTTTCAGAGAAGATCTTTAAAGTTTTTTTTTTTTTAAATGTAGGTCACATTATTAATTTATTACACTAGTTTTCAGTTGGTAATCCATTGCAATTGATTACTTTTAAAGAAGTCATTGATATAACTTTTCAATTACTTGTAATTACATTTGAAGAAGGTAACAAAAATAATACACAGCTCAACATATTTATATAGAGAAGCGAGAATGGTGATAAAGTTCCTGCTATCATGTAAATCAATGCATCATTTATATACTTTTGTTTTTTGTTTATTTTTGCCATATTTGTCATATTCTTGCTTATAAATTGTGCAATATTTGGCTGTTTGTTTTCATTTTCACATTATTGTTCATTAATCAAATACTATTTATTATGATGCTTCTTCTGAAAAAGGAAAAATGGGGTTAATTTTTATTATCAGTTTACAACTGTCACATATTATATAGTAACATATCATATACCTTTAAAAAACCAGAAATTTTCAAAATGATCATAAAAAAGAAATAAACAAAAAATTGTTGTTTTTATACTACTGTTATCTACTGTAATGAACAGGTATAAATATCAAAGGTGTAAAATAAGACTTAGGTTGTATGACAATGTAAAGAATGGCTTGTCATTTAATGAATGTCTTGTTTAATTAACCCCTTGAGCATGTAATAATAATTCTTTTTTTCTTACATTGCATTTTACAATTTAGAGAACAATTACATAAACAATAAATACATATGGTAGACCATATAATAATAAATAACATTGACCAGGACAGCTGATTCTCTCATTTACAATTTTTATAAATTTGCATAATCAGACCAATATTTGTCAGACCAATATTTCAATTAATGAGCTTTCATGTCCTGTAATAACTTTTTTTATACATAAAGGACATTTTATTCAAGCTTTACAAAGTTGCAAGAAGGCATTCATTTCTTGGTAAATTATTAGAACCATAATCTTAAATATTTAAAAATGTTTCCTAGAATTAGTACTAGTAAAACAATATACATTACTATGGCTTGTCAGCTTAAAATAGGTTTTAGATTTCAGAAGTCTCTTGTACTTATTGAGCAATTGCATTTATATTTGGGTGAAATACCCCATATCACTTTTATCCTAAATGACTTAAAGTGTTACATACCTTAATGTGTGTTGTAAAGTCTGATTCATTTGAAAATTGTCAGATATAAATGTCTTTTTATAAAACTAATACATGTATAAACAGCTGATTTTAAGTTGAGTTTTGCTCTCATATAAACAGATCAAAAGTTCAACAAGCAATTGAAATATAATTAAAAAGTATTTGATAACTACGGGCCTTTGAGAAGCTGTAATTAAGATTACAAGTAATCAAACTTTATCCCCAATACAGATAACTTTTGATTACACACTATATTGTAATGGATTACAATTACCTTGTACAATTACCCCAACCCTGCCTTTTAGCCACAAATCACAGCTAAATCTCTGGACTTTTTCAAAATGGAGAAGCAAAACCTCTGCAAACCCCCCCCTCCAAACCTGCATATTGGAGAACATGACAAAGTCTCTAGTGCGCATCAGCACTTATTTCAAATGGTCAACTATGAGACACTGGGACCATCTGTTGTCTAATCGACATCAGGATAATGGGCCATTCAGGCAGTAACCATCACATGCTATACTACCATAGTTAGTCGTTTCATACCATAACCTTTTAATACCATGACTATTTTGTAACCAAATTTACAGTTTCATACCCAAATTGGTCCAGTTCCAAAAAATTAAGGTAAATAATAATAATAAAAACTTATAATTTTTATAACAATTTTTATTTGGGGATTTACTTTTTAGGGTGTTTAACTTAAAAATATTCAACTGTTGAATATGTTATCATTTAAAATAAATGGCATCATCTTTCTCCTAATAATCCTAATAACTTTTAAAAAAGCGTGTCTTCTTTTTTCAGGGTGTTTTTGAAATTTAACAAATTGTTGCTAATACAGGTTTATCACTTTCTTACAAATGAAGAACTGAAACATAGCAAGTCTATAGTCGGAATTTCAGATCACCGTCTGAATCAGATAACTAGCAAAACAAATGTTTTCAAATAAGTTTGCTCTAAACAAATAACTATAAAATGTCATTATAAGAGAAGCGAATTTCACCTTAAAATTTTAGTGTGTGTATAAAATCATGAACAATGAATATATTATGTGCCAATAATTTAAAAATAAAACATTTACACATGAAATATATATACATTGCATACATGTATGTTAGAAAAATACCATGGTATAAATTGGTATCATAGTGTTAAAAGTTAAAACGTAAGAAAAATCATATTTGACGTTAGCAGTACACTTTGGTACGAAATGGTCAAACGATGGTACCAACTGGCTATGGTACAAAATGGTCATGTTACAAAATGGTTTTTAATAGGGTACGAAATGGATGGTATGAAACGGTTATGGTATGAAGTGACTACATTTTCTGTGAGCTAACAAAATAAAAGCATGTAGAAATCACTGCACATATTGGGGAAACAGATTGTCTTGTGTAAAAGACTTGCATCAGCAGCAAAATATATTGCTACATTTATATAAAAAATAAAATTATTTTGCTTGTCTAGGACCCCGACTGTATCTTATCATATCATCCTTCCATCACAATGTCTTAAAACAAGAGAAAGGATTACGGGTTACAGTCCATCATATAGGTTTACCACGTACTCAAGCTCTATTTAAAAATAAATATAGAAAAATAAAAAGGAATAATCCCTTTTTACGTGCAATGATTACAGAAACTGCGACTTGTCGAGTTTTTATATCTTTCTTTAAAAAATAAGTCTTTTTAATACCTTCGGACATATATTTGAAAGATATAAAAACGTGGTGTCATGTCCCTGTGTTAAGATAAATTGGATTGTAAGACAAAACAGAATCTGTCCAGGTACGTGTGTGAAACCAGCGATGGCTATTGTACATCATTTCTTTGTTTATATTTATATATATTATCTATGTATGGAAAGTCCTTAATTCCCATAAAATACCTAAAACTTCAAGACTTCTTAGATTTCAACAACTTCCGGTTAAAATGTTTGACCGCTGCCAAGAGAAACAGGAAATTCACAATTGACCAATCAACTTGTATGTCACATCTCGTTTTTAAAAGTATGTTCTAAAAATAGTAACAACTACACTTCAGTGATTTAGTAGCGTTAATCCGGGATAGAGTTACTTCATTCTAGATTTAGTACTTAATTTCCATTTCGGACAACTAAATCCAGGATTTTCTCTACTAAATTCTATTTAGTCACTTAAATAGAGATGAATTCACATTTAGTAGTAAATCAATTTAGTAGCGTTCATTGGAGTTAGAGTACTGAATCCTAGATTCAGTAGCGTAAATCCTAGATTCAGTAACTGAATCCTAGATTTAGTAATTAATGTGATTCGGGCGTTCCATACAGTTGTCATTAACATAATTAAGTGATTAATACACTTGAGTTGATCTTAAACGTAATTAATTAAGTAATTAATACACTTGAGCTGATCATCAACGTAATTAATGGAGTGATTTATACATTTGAGTAAATCATAATCGTAATTTATTGAGTGATTAACAGACTTGAGTTGGTCATCACGTCATTAATGAAGTGATTAATACACTTGGGTTGATCATCAAACACCATCTTGTTAACTAATGTTAGATATACCAGTATCTTATTTGTAATTTTGGAATGTATTCCTATCGACACATAATTTATCTTATGCAAGTTAAAATTCTAGTTAAGGAAAAAATGATGACTTGAGCAAATTTTTTCCTAAATATCCTTAAAGCCTTCATTTAGCAATATTCATTAGATCATTCAAGTACATTTATACTTTTGATTAATGAGCAAAATCTTCTATGATTTATTTGCTGTCCAAAATGCTTTATTCAGACTTGGTACTTTATATTCTACAATTTAACCACGAAATACTTTTATGTCTTGATGTTTAAGTTCTATTTCCAAGTGTTCCGCATGAGCAAACAGAATGGATGAGTAGCAAAGCTTTGATTAACCACAAATCCAATTTATTTGACCAATGATGTCCAAGGATTAATACATATTATCATGTATTTGACCAATGATGTCCAAGGATTAATACATTTTATCGTGCATTTGACCAATGATGTCCAAGGATTAATACATATTATCATGCATTTGACCAATGATGTCCAAGGATTAATACATATTATCATGCATTTGACCAATCATGTCCAAGGATTAATACATATTATCATGTATTTGACCAATGAGTCCAAGGATTAATACATATTATCATACATATATATATTTTTGTCAGATATATTTTTTTGGGGCTTGATAATATTCTGAAGTGGAGGATGCTCAGTAACATACAGGGACGCCTTATCCGATATTCATTTATATACATGAACAACCACTTATATCGTTATAGTGTATAGAAAAAAATGCTACTTTCCGGCTGTAATAAAATTCAAGTCTTAGTAATTCGACACACATTGTTAGTAAGAGAATTGCCTGTTAATTTACATTTGCTATAACAAAAAATTTAAAAGAAATAAAAGCTGTCTTTATTTCCCTATAGGCGTATGCATTTTTAAAAGCTACAGTAAATATATTAAGTGTTTTCATACCAACAATAGAAATCGGTAATTTCATTGTTAAACTAATTAAAATCGCCAATCAATCGAAATCCTCTAATATTCTTTTAGAGATAAACATAAAGGTCAACTAGTAAGAACCATCATCTTAATTTGTGAACCAATCAATATCAGTATATTGTGATTCAACCTCAGAAGCTTGATGAGTGCCTACTTCCCAGTTAGAGTACGATACTTCGCCTTTGGTTGTCGCTATAATAAATTGTCTGTGAGGTTTGTTCTCGAATACCCTGTTTGGAGTTCCGTGAACTGAGTAGCTCACGAGCCGGACCATTTGAGCCCCGACATCGTTTCCTTGAGGGCTTATTTCCACATTGTCAGCTTGTAAAACAGATATGTTATCGGCTGAATATTTGATGGCTATTCTTAAATTTGACCCTTGGCGGATTGCTGTTACAAGATTTGACTTTGAGCCGATAGTAGCGATTCCTCGCTTCGATGTTGATAACACGTGATTCCATGTGCGGGTGTCAATATACCAATTGACAGCAGCTCTCGATGTGGGAATAGTTAATGGGGTAGAACCAGAGACATCATATTGAACCGTTTCTACGGTCCCGTCCGTTGCCACGTGTTGCCAGTACCAGCTGATGTTAGATCCAAAGGTCTGAAAATCAGAACTTGCACTCTGGGCTAAAAGTTGCGCGCTAATCTTATTTCTTCTTATAACCAAATTATCCGCCTCGACAGAGTAATTGCCCATTACAAGTTTTACCCGATGGCCACTCAAGGCAGATGAACGTAGATATTCTACCGCACCACTCATGCTTTTACCCAACGTATCGTGCTGAAAGGCGGACAGCCAGCACGTATCAACGAACCAGTTCATTGCAACATGTGATGACGTGGTACTTATATTTTTGTGAGCTCCAACACTCCAACTAGATTGGTCGAGGAGACCATCTGATGACCATATCGAATACCACCAATACGCATCGTGGACAAATTCTTGGTGGTTACCATTTTCATACATTCCCAATCGCCATAACTGTTGTCCAGAAATCATGCCACGAGACAGATCCGATCGAAGGTTGTTAAAAAGAGCTGTATAATAGGTAGAACCGAAAAAGAACAATCCTCTTATATCAGCTCCCCGGATTACGGATTGCTCTAAGTTTTGAACACTTCCACAAGTAGCAAGTCCAGACGGAGAATTACAGAAAGCCGGGCTCCCTAGCTGAGATCCTAGAGCTATTGACCTATAAATAAGAGAAACAGTTCTAAATTGTAAAATAAAATAATGAAATGAGGAAAAGAAATGGAATTTTAACTAAATTTACACTTTCGTGGGTATTAAAATTATTTAAGTTTAATTGTATGTTCAAATTTCAAATGCGCGTGTATAACTCAATACCAAAGTACCATGGTATCACCTTCATCATCATCATCATCATCCAATTTGCTTTAATAATAATGAGCCAAATAATCTTGGGCTTTAAGGAGAACTGTCTGGTTGATCTGTTTATCAAACGACCTTAACGTCAGATATTAACTATAAAACATATAAAGTTTTATAGTCTTTTAGCACAAATAGAAACACTTGTAAAAATTGTTCCAATATTTGTAAAGTTCAAACTGTTGTTCAAAATCACAAGATATAATAATGATTATAGATTTAATCATTTTGATGTTAAAAAAAACGCCATACAAGGAACGCGTTTTTTAAGAGATATATTCTTTTCTTGCCTCATAAACCACTGTACTCCGACTAGTGTCAACGTTTCGGCCGGTGCTTCAGCAGATGATGGCTGTATGTGAGTTCCAATGAACCATCTTGTCATGTGCACGTGACCAGTCGTACAAAATGTCAAGAACCAATAGAATGCGTCGGTTTTAAATGACTTCCAAGAATCTCTGCTCACATGGAAAACAGATTGTGCGCATGCGTCTGCTTTATTGTTAATGACTTCTATATTTTGAATCGAGGCTGAGTAGCTCCATGTAGGAATGTAAACCTGAAGTTGTTCACCATGAATAATAGCGTCAATCAATAACTCCTTTCTGCCAGATATTATATTTCCAGAGGCGTCAGTTTCGAGGATTTTCTTCCAAGTACTGTCACAAGCAACTATTAAAATAAATACATAAAATAAAAATAAAATAAATTAAAATAAGATAAATAAATAAATGTATAAAAAATATCCAGACAATAAATTTGACAGTTTTTCTCGTTTTTCCTTTATCATTTTTAACCGATATTTTCAACTAAACTTAAAACATCATAACAAGTGAGAATGTTTTTTTTTTTCTTGTCGTATAACCTAACAGGTTCATTTTGTACAAGTAAAAAGTAATCGGAGTTTTTTATTTGACACTGCGGTCAATGTACCATCAACATTAAGGTCCCCATTAGTGCAATGCCGAAACAGTTGCACACTCACGCACCATATAAACTCTATAGTAATAGAATTGTATCGTCACCGATAGCTGAAATATTGCTGATTTTACTAATTAATCATCTTGTTGAGGTGATATAATACGACATTTGTACGTACATATACTTTGTGTATTTATCCGTGAATTCAGAAGAATATGAATGAAAAAAGATACCAGAATCGTCTTCATGTCAACTGTAAAAATAAAGTAAAAAGAAAATGTGAGTTGTATGAACACGAAAATAACCCCGTTGATTGTTGTACTGCTCTGCGATTTTGTAGAAGTCCTTTGTATATATATATATATATATATATATATATATATATATATATATATATATATATATATATATATATAAAGGATCAAGCTAGGAATGCAAAAAAAAATTTCTGTAACACACAAAATGAAAGAGTAATTAGCATATCTATGATCAAATCAGATTTCGGGACGGCTCTTGGAGACAAAAATAATTAGTAACTAGCACATCTATGATCAAATTAGACTTCGGGACGGCCCTTGGAGACAAAGATAATTAGTAACTAGCACATCTATGACCAAATCAGACTTCGGGACGGCTCTTGGAGACAAAGATAAATAGTAACTAGCACATCTATGATCAAATCAGACTTCGGGACGGCCCTTGGAGACAAAGATAATTAGTAACTAGCACATCTATGATCAAATCAGACTTCGGGACGGTCCTTGGAGACAAAGATAATTAGTAACTAGCACATCTATGATCAAATCAGACTTCGGGACGGCTCTTGGAGACAAAGATAATTAGTAACTAGCACATCTATGATAAAATCAGACTTCGAGACGGCTCTTGGAGACAAAGAGAAATAAAAATTAGCACATCTATGATCAAATCAGACTCCGAGACGGCTAATGGAGACAAAGATAATTAGTAACTAGCACATCTATAAAAAAATAAGACTTCGGGACGGCTCTTGGAGACAAAGATAATTAGTAACTAGCACATCTATGATTAAATCATACTTCGAGACGGCTCTTGGAGACAAAGAGAAATAAAAATTAGCACATCTATGATCAAATCAGACTTCGGGACGGCTCTTGGAGACAAAGACAAATAGAAATTAGCACATCTATGATCAAATCAGACTTCGGGACGGCTCTTGGAGACAAAGATAATTAGTAACTAGCACATCTATGATTAAATCAGACTTCCGGACGGGTCTTGGAGACAAAAGCAATTAGTAACTAGCACATCTATGATCAAATCAGACTTCAGGACGGCTCTTGGAGACAAAGATAATTAGTAATTAGCACATCTATGATTAAATCAGACTTCCGGACGGGTCTTGGAGACAAAAGCAATTAGAAACTAGCACATCTATGATCAAATCAGACTTCGGGACGGCTCTTGGAGACAAAGATAATTAGTAACTAGCACATCTATGATTAAATCAGACTTCCGGACGGGTCTTGGAGACAAAAGCAATTAGTAACTAGCACATCTATGATCAAATCAGACTTCGGGACGGCTCTTGGAGACAAAGATAATTAGTAACTAGCACATCTATGATTAAATCAGACTTCCGGACGGGTCTTGGAGACAAAAGCAATTAATACCTAGCACATCTATGATCAAATCAGAATTCAGGACGGCTCTTGGAGACAAAGACAAACAGTAACTAACATATTTATGATCAAATCAGACCTCGGGACAGCTCTTGGAGACAAAGACAAACAGTAACTAACATATTTATGATCAAATCAGACTTCAGGACGGCTCATGGAGACAAAGACAAACAGTAACTAACATATTTTGATCAAATCAGACTTCGGGACGGCTCTAGGACCTAGCCTTAAAAAAAGCACCATGTTTTAAAAGTTGGGATCAGTGACTAGTAATTTAATTTGATGTATTTTTATTTTATTTTTTGTTGTTTGCCGAGTTGTTTCATTTATTTGTTTGATTCATAGTGTACTTCGTAACATTAGATTTGCCAATATAATATTATATTTACTGTTCAAAGATTCTTAAATATTTAAATAATGTTTATTTAAATTAAATTAAGTAAAATGATATTATGATACATGTTTCAATACTTGAAGATGTATAGAGTTGATAACTTTGTGATATTTATCATTGCAACATTTATTGTATAAAGATAATTTTATTATTATGAAAAATAAACTAAGCAACCATTACTCTATTTTCTATCTGAGATCAGCTCTGAAAAATATTAAAAATAACTAAATAAATAAATATAGATTTAAATAAACATTAAATACTTACTTGTCTGTCACATTTCTGTAAAAGTAGAATCTTTATCTGTAATGTAAGACATAACTCGGTCAGTATACGTTCTTATCCCATATCTTATAAGTTACCTTAACTGAACAATGCGAGATTTTGATGAGGAATTGATCATATAAATTAAAGTAAATAAGTAAATCTGTAAAATTGGTTTTCAAGGCTGTTTACTTTGTTTTCTCCTCTATTATAAATGAATTCCGTATTCGGGCAGATCGTGTGAGAAGATTGGTCAGTTCGTTTGCCGAAGGTCAGTGCGTTTCTATTTTCTTCATAATCCAAAAATTTATTATTCGTTTGTAAATGAAATAGTCTTAATTTGGGCGTAACACACCATTACTTTACAACACTCCTATATTATCATGCTGCTATGTCATACTTCAACATATATCAGCATATCAAGTCCTTTTTTTTGGGGGGGGGGGGGGGGGTCGGTGGCCAAGTGGTTTAAAGCGCACCTCACAGTACATCTTACTGTCTTGGTTCGAATTACACTCGATAAGATTCTACTGTCAGAAAATTTGCTTAATCAATATCGTTGCATTTTAAAGGAATACTGTTTTTCTTTGCCAACACAAAACTGACCGCTGAGACATGTACATGTACATACATGTAAGTTCAGAAATATTTTGTTGGACGGTGAAACACACTTAATTTTCTTAACTCCTTCGCGATAAAGCAATATATTGTATGAAGGATTTAAATATTTTTGGGTACCCACAATAAAAACAACGACCATTTTGTTGTATTTAAAAAAATAGCTTTTACTTATTCATTGCAGTCAGTTATGTGTTTTGGGAGGAAATTACAGAGCTCGGAGACAACCACATTTCCTCAACAAGCGAACTTACTCACTCGTTCACACAAGGATCTAAACGAATGGAAGTGAAACCAAGGCGATGAGAGGCATGGTGATCCGTAACGGAGCACCTTTTCAAACGGAGCTTTGATTACAATACGTTATAATCTTTGATCTTATATTATCAGATTTATGAAATTATAATCTTTAGTACATATAAAGTTAAGGGAACAATGTGCTTAAACACATCTGTCGTTATTTATTATATATTATTATCTAGACCAAGGATTTGGATATATCAACTAAGAACTTAAAATATACAGACGGACAAAGATAGTATGATGATCATACATTGAACACATTTTATCACATTACCAAAACAAGTAAGTAAATAATTTTCAGCAAATAACGCAGTCTACATCATAATGTGAAATTACCTGACAACACTTAGTAATGGTTGATATTATGAAAAAGGTCACATGGCCAAAGATGTTGCGTATACGGTTCAAACGCAACCGTCCTCGTGTTCTAAATCAGTACAACGCTTTTCCCTAAGTAATGTTAAGTAAGAGTGATGTTAAAAGCGTTTTGATCAGCAGATAAATTGTTTGCACCAGTTTTTGTACTTTGGTTTCACAATATAATAAAAGCCAACAATCGGTGTAATGAAATAGCCTCAGTTGACAATGAATTTTGAGGGGTGACAATATGGACTGTCACCCTATTAGAAATGTAATATTTATATATTACACCTTTAACATTTTTTTCAAATCAAATCACCTTTAATTTAATTTGTTGACATGTTTTTTTTTTTTTTTACTTTTGATGTTTTTAACATAAATACTGTATTTTACCGAGTTGGAAGAGAACCTGCTGTTTTCCGCTTTGTTTTGTTTTTTACTTTACAGGGACCAGTACTGGATATTGTTTATGTTGCCAATTATAGCTTCTTTATTAGCGTTGGGCAATAAGACAAAGGCAGCCGTTCCTTGTAAGTAAAATCATTTTGTTTGATATCATAATCATAGAAATATTGTTGTAATTGAAAACTTTTTAAATGTTTCCTTTGCTATAAGACATATTAAATATAAGTGACATTTTGCATTCTTAATGTTTAATGTAACTTTAAATCCCTACGCTATGTTTCTTACAGTGCCATGTGACACGGAATGGGTTAAAGTCCTTCAAACTGATAACGCCGGAAATATAGAAGCCGGAAGTAAATCAGAATTGATAAAAGCTGTAGAGCATGGAGCGGAACTGCAAATATTTGTACCATCATGGGGGTATGCTACTGGTACACAACAGATAGATGTTATAAAACATTCTACTGAACTTTGCGCAAGTGCCATATTTCACATCAGTAAGGACAGTTGGGAATCATTTCATCAAGACGCTTATTGGTATTTTTTGGAAATTTGTACAAATGGAAACATAGACAAAGCTAAGTGGTATGTTGGATCACATACTCAGCCGTCTTCAGTTGATTCTTCCGGTCTGACAATTTCCCGGGAAAGGATTATTTGGTTTGTAAGGTATTGTTTTTCTATTGTGACTACAATTACGACTTTTCGTTATGTCAAATTAGAGATGCGGGTAATGGTTTTGTATTATATCGAATAACCAATAGCTACATGCTTGAGTTCCATTGGTTGAAATCAGTGGTCGAATTGCGTTTGACATTCGTACCTATTTTATGACCGCTGCAGATTGCTCATCCTTTCTGATGTTCAGATTAGAGCACTATTTTATATACCAATACGCGACACTGTATATTCGATTCAAAATGAGAGTGCCCAGTTAAGTTTTTAAGGTTTTAAGTCTTTCTGGAGTCAAACGCCAGAACATTGACCAATTCTTAAGATTTCATCTAGTTAAAAATCTCTTTATTTAAATGATTTTATGGTAAACAGCCTTTTAGAGCACCCGGAAAAATACAACGCCAAATTGCAACATTATTGTATTAATTCGATCCATTCAACTTGTAAAATGAATGAGTGAGTGAGTTATTGTTTAAAGCCTAATCAGCTTTTTGCAGCTATTTGCGGCTAGAAAATGCTACAATATAACAGTATATATGAAACATAATTGAATTTAAGATGAAATACAATAAAAAATTATAAAATTTATGTTATCTATCTGGAAAACTATTAACTTTTTGTATAGGCATGTATATTAAAATATTGTTTGTACTGCTATGACAATAAAGTTTATAAAAGGTTAAAGGTCATAGATTCAAAGGTCAAGGTCATGGGTGCATAAGTATACTAAAATGTTTAATTATCTGGTAATATATTTTTTTATTTTAGTTTACATTTAAGTTATTTATAAATTAACTGACTAGATATTTCTGATAAAGTATTTCGACGATTCCAAACTAAAAGATTGGAAAGTTTCTGTAATAATGGTTGTTGTTTATTTAACTATGCAAACGATTTTGTACATATGACTAGTCTATGGGCATCTTGTTTTGTCTTCGACGATACCAGCGGCATATACCCGGCCACTATCTTTAAATCCATCAGTATGTACAGCTGATATACGAAGTTCCTGTCCAATAAGAGCAGAGCTTTACTAAATAATGACATCAAAATGCTGCTGGTAAATTTCTTGAATTGTCATCAGACATAGAAACAATAGTATTTAAACAGTTTAAACGGAAAAAAGATTACTTTTCTGAAATCAATTTTTGAAAAGGATGAGTCTTAAAAAGCCAAATGTTCACCCTATAAGAAACATGTAAAAAAATAAGGTAACGATTTTTGAGATTTCTATATGCAACTTTCGAATCGAGACCAAATAAAACAATGCCTAAAATAATTCTATCTTATGCAGCAAATTTATGAAATGCTTTAAGAAAGAAGTTATTTGTAGGTAATACTTAGGATTTCTTGAATGTCAAAACATTTCATTGATCAATTTCTCACTTTTAATACGGGTATTTCAGAGGAGAAAAATTCTTTATATAAATTTCATCTGCTAACAATTACAGGGCCTACATTGCTTTGATTTTCGTGTTTTGCTTACTTCACACTGTTGTTGAAATAAAGAGGAAATGCATGAGTATTGACAAGTGGCCTGATAAAAGGTCGGAACTATGTAACGTGTACGGCATGTATTGAAACTTGTCAAGTTTTTATTTTGGTAATTGGTAAAAAAAAATACACGCATTATGTTGAAATGAGATAAATATTGTAAAAAAGAAGAGAAATGCCATAAAATTTGTAACAAATTGAGACAAATGTCATAAATATTGTAAACAATTAAGACAAATGTCATAAATATTGTAAACAAATTGAGACAAATGTCATAAATATTGTAAACAATTAAGAGAAATGCCATAAATATTGTAAACAAATAAGACAAATGCCATAAATATTGTAAACAATTAAGACAAATGCCATAAATATTGTAAACAATTGAGACAAATGCCATAAATATTGTAAACAATTAAGACAATTGCCATAAATTTTGTAAACAATTGAGACAAATGTCATAAACATTGTAAACAATTGAGACAAATGCCATAAACATTGTAAACAATTGAGACAAATGCCATAAATATTGTACACAATGAAGGTAAATGCCATAAATATTGTAAACAATTAAGACAAATGCCATAAATATTGTACACAATTAAGACAAATACCATAAATATAGTAAACAATTAAGACAAATGCCATAAATATTGTAAACAATTGAGACAAATGCCATAAATATTGTAAACAATTAGGAGAAATGCCGTAAATATTGTAAAAAAAACCCAGAAAAATGAAAAAAGAAAAATGCTTAATATAGTATAATATGAAGAAGAATGCTATCAATATAATTAAAAAGAATAAAATGCTAAAAATATTATTAAACAAATAAAAACATACTACATATATTCTTCGAACCCGGAATATGATGTTTCAATCCCTTCTTTTTACCAAACAGCCAGCGTAGATATATGTATTGTTTAAGGTGCTTAGTGGGTAATATGTACTATCTTTAACCAAAAATTTCAATTCTAAGCATAATGTTTTAGACATAAGTGAAATATTTTTTTTTACTTTAAATATTCAAAACTATTTCATTTTGATATCATATTTTGGGTGTTACATATAGAAATATTATTGTGATAAATTTCAAATTTTGATTTCTATAGTCGGATACCTCAGCTTTGGAGAATCATCCTTTGTAGAGTTGTCTGCAGCGTCTACCTGGCGACATACAAATCTTGACGGTTGACGATGTTTTGAAGCGTGGGATAAAATGCGTTAATACGTTCAGGTCAATCAGGATTTTAATTCAGTTGTCTTAAAAAAATTATTAAAGATATTGCTCGAATCCGCGAAGCAAACAAAGTGTGTCACTGATGAGGAATGAATTTCCCAAATGTGCACATCTGGCACATCAAAATTTAACTGGTGTTATATATTTACTTCCCCTGAGCGGATACCGCTGCTGGTGGAGTAAATCTCCCCGAGGGTATCCTTAACTCAGTAGGCAGTACTTTATGCCTTCAGAAAATGTATCATTAAGTAAAATTTTCAGCCGTCTTAATTTTTGAAATTCATTTAAAACTAAGATTTGTTTCCTCGTGCATAGAATTCCTCAGCTTCATTTGGATTTATATAATTTTGGAAATTTAGAACTATTATTTTCAACTATTTGGCTGATGTTTTTTATCTATTAAACTTTTCGGTCTTTAGTGTCACTGATGAGGAATGAATTTCCGAAATGTGCAGATCTGGCACATCAAAATTTTACTGGTATTTGTGTTATATATTTACGTTTTTCTTTTCTCGATGACACGAATGAAAACTAGATTTAATGCTTAAATGCAGTGGACCTCACCTTGTTTTATCAATATTTCAGATATCAAAACTCAGACCCTGAATATTGTAATTCAGCCAACGGGATACAGACATGTGGAAATATTACAATATTTGCCGATTTTGTCAGAAAAGCAGCGGAATTCCGATTATCATCATCAATAGCAATAACACCATTTAATCATTTATCTATTTTTAATAGCGGTACTTTAATATCTGGACAGTACCTGTGGTCTGTTAGTCTTTCGACAGAAAATGATCATGAGGTATTTCAAAAGAATACGTATTGGTGGTTTTCCATTTGGTCTACAAACGGTCTCTTAGATATGACGACATGGAATGTTGGTTCGCACGATTCCAGGTCGCAAACTTCTCAAAACGTCCCAATGACTTGGTATGCCGATATATGCTGGATGCTGGCATATCAACACGATGACAAAGGTATAGCTTTAGATGAATCTTTTCATTTTCTAAGATCGGCAGTTCTAGATGGACACAGGGTCAAACTTGTCATGGGAGACTACTCCATTGAGGCTGATAATCTTGTTATTAAATCGAACACGATAAGTGCTCAACTTCTTGGACATGTTTCAAAGGACAATGCAGGTCACTTCTCTAATGAAAGTTATTGGTTCTGGAATCATGTGACTACATTTTGTGAAGGAGAGACAATTAGATATTTAGTAGGGTCAACAGCAAATGATGTTTCTTCAAATTATACAACTGGTGCAAAATGGTTTATTGATACACGTCATTGGAAACATGTTTTATCAACCTCAGAATATGGTATTGCAACTTTTGGTTCAAAGTCAGATCTTGTCCAGTATATTCGGACAGGCTCTAAACTAAGATGTGTTGTCCATTTTTCTACTGACCATATCTTGGTAGCCCAAGCAGATAATGTTGAAATAAGTCCTGATGGAAACAATGTTGGAGCACAAATTTTACGAATCATAAGCTACATTACTGAAGAAACGAGTCATCGCCATTTTGAAAACGTGCCCTATTGGAAGTTCACCATAGTTACAACAAAGGGTGAAATTCATCAATCTGATTGGTTGGTTGGCGACCACACTACTAGAGAGACTGATCCTTTATCTGCTGATATAGACTGGTTTGCTGATTAAAAGAGTACTGAATAAAGAATGAAAAGGATATGTTTTGTTTACGTATTGTATATAAATTGTTGAGAGAGAGAGAGAGAGAGAGAGAGAGAGAGAGAGAGAGAGAGAGAGAGAGAGAGAATTTTGTAACAAAAACAAGTTCCCAGAATTCAAATCAAATTATTTTCAATCATACAATAAGAAATGTTTTCCATCTGTAACTGTCTGTGTTTAAGCATCTAATTCACCACCCCATTGACCCTAAAAAAACAAAATTACCATACAGATACTAATCAATAATAATCAGTGATAGTATTTTTGTGTTTTTCGTGCTTTACAATATTGGTTTGTATACATGAATATTGTATTAGAAACATGCGGGTATTGACCAGTGGCCTGATAGTAGATCGTAACATTGTTACATATGTACTATTTAAAAAACTATTTTTAATTTTGCGTTAAGATGAACAATGAAAAAATCTTTAAGATATTCTTTGAAGAAATATATACTGTGTTTAAGTGGAAATGTTTGCAAATGTTTTAAAAAATAAAAATAAAATGCTTTTAAATATGATAAAACAAATAAAACAATGAAGTACGTAAAAGATTCGAACGCGTGGGTTATTATTCCTTACGTTTTACCACACAGCCAGCATAGAAAATATTAAGATCCATGCTAGCTAATATTTATAATTATGTATATTTTTAAGACGATTATGGGAAGTGCGTTTATTCTCGCACCTGAAACTGGTTAAATTTACCGATGTTAGATTTCTATCTCACCCTATGGGTAAGACAGCTTTAGAATCGACGCAAGTGAATTTACCATTTAACTCGGAAAGGTTAACTCGTACTTTTAAAATGTCAAATCGGCCCAGAGTGAGTAGAGTTGTGTAATGGTGTTTAACGTCCCAGTCAATTATATTTCACTTATATCGAGACTTCGCCAGCTATAGGCGAAAGTGCAGAAATTTTGCCTGTGTGTTGCGCTTATTGAATTATACAGCAGGGTTCTTTATCGTCTCACGCCTACAGCGACACGGGACTTCGTTTATTTTAAGTTTCCATCCGAAAGAATCGTGACATTCATTTCGGACCAAGTCGGAATTCGAACCCACGACCTCCCATTAACGGAGCGAGCACTCTACAAATTGAGCTACCGCAGTGGTTTGAAATCGACCAAGAGATTATTGGCCTAATTCATTCGTTCTTCCATGGGTTTGATTTCCAATAACACATATAAACAAGGACCAAAACTCTGTAAACAAAATATGATTTTTTATAATTTTTATAAAAAACTACAATATTTTTTTATGTATTTAATTGATACAAGCTTTAGTTACCATTTCAATTTGTATCATTTTTTAATTGTTATTAAATTGAATTTAACCCCAAATTTCAATGCCAGCGCATCCCTCTCTATTAACCAAAATTTGCAAAACGGGAGATGAAATATAAAATAATTTGGTTGTCAAAATATCGTTGTCGGAGACGAATGTTATGTGTCTATTAATTTGAAAACACGAATATTTCCATCTTAATTGTAACACGTAATGCATTGCTTAATAAAAGTTTTTATATCTAAAACCCGTTGATTTTTCTTTTTTTTTATTTTATTTAATTTTTATTATTATTTTTTGATACTATCTTTTTCATGCTACGAGTGATTCTATTATTGTAACAAGGCATGACAAATGGTATTAATTCTCTTACAATTGTACATCCTATAAATGCTGTTTTTCGAAGATTCGGCTACATTTAGCTGCTAGTTTGAATATTGCGCTAATGACATGCAAACGAAAAACGTTACCAAAAATCCTGTCATATATATTAAATATCCAGGGTTCTACTGTGTATACCAAATAAGAACCAAATTGATGAACAAATAAATATGTTATGACAATTTTTCTGATTTTTATAAATTTATAGTAACGACGGACATCTTGGATTTAGGCTCTCGCTAAAACACAAAATTGTCCAAGATATTTCCATAATGAACCGATGTATGAAATTTCATAAAATTCTATTGAGAAATAAACTTTATAAACTTGACAAAAGAAGTGTAACATACGTACATACGTATGGGTCAAATCCTATATATCCTCCAAACTTTTTGCAAAGGTGATAACAAATTTTAATTCTGATTTCTATAGTCGAATGTCCCGGCTTATTGATAATCATCTTTTTGTACTCTCGTCAAGCACCGGACATTTCATCCCAACAATATAATCTATTAAATGAGACCTTTATAATACAACCATTGTTCTAAGGTAAGCGACCCAAGAGTTTCCATATGTGTAATGAGTTTAGATTTTTTAACATTCAACCCTTATCCACTTAGAAATATCTTGCTTCGCAGATAAATTTAATTTCGCGCCTGGTTCATTCTAAAATTAAGGAAGTTTTTTGGATACGCTATGATGCAATTATATCGTTTATTGCTCAACGAAGGTTAATTTATCATTAAATTAAATTAAATCAAATTAAATAAAATAAAAAAAAAATTAAAAAAATGAAATGAAATGAAATTAAACTAAACTAAATTAAATTAAATTAAATTAAATTAAATTAAATTAAATCAAATCAAATCAAATCAAATCAAATCAAATCAAATTAAATTAAATTTTAATTGAATTAAATTGAATTGAATTGAATTGAATTGAATTGAATTGAATTGAATTGAATTGAATTTAATTTAATTTAATTTAATTTAATTTAGTTTTATTTAATTTTATTTAATTTAATTCTATTTAATGTATAGTTTTTATTACACATTTCTAAATTCATCTAATAGTGTAAGAGGGAATTCGCGTTATATTGTATTCGTAGTTTTCCCGCCAAACACAAGACTATCAGTAACGACACGTTTCATTTCACATTTTATTTTAATCAAGTTAACTGTTTAGATCTCTATCATAATCTTTTATACCAAATGTCAGTCATGTCAGGCATCCCACGCTTTTTGTCCGATCAAAATCGTTTTTTTTTTTCCAGTGTTGTAATGGTGAACTGTCGTCCATCATCACCATCATCATCATCATCATCATCATCATCATCATCATCATCATCATCATTATATCGAATATCACCACTCTTTCACTCTGTTATAGGTGTCCCGATAGTCGTTTGGTCTTACGCTTGCTTACGAATAACAGTGTCTGTCAACTGCGGCATATCTTAGAGTGAGAACAAGTATCTTTTTGTCGGGCACTCCGGTTTACTCCACCATTCTAAATTGTCTACATCAATAGAAGTGAAATAATCTTGACTTGGGAGTGAAACACAGTTAATAAAATGCCCCGCTGTTTTTACCGCTCACAATTGACAGCTCATGTACTGGTCCATACAATGTAAGTTTTATTTCACCTTTTTATACGTCAGATTTTTACTGTCGAGACAGAGATCCTACCTGTACCTAAAAATGACCGCTTTAAGTATAATAAAATATATGTATTACACATTTACTTAATGTATATATATAGAGAGAGATGCACCAGATATAAAATTTTAAAACATGTCATTTTAGTAAATAACTCGCGGCTGGTAAGATAATATCTGGAAAGTCGGACAATAATTTTGTATTAAAATTTGATATGCCACCTGACCAATACACTATGATTTTTCTTGATAAAGCCGAGCGGATACAGATTAGGAATTCAAAAATAAGTAAGTATTTTTTAAAATTGTTATATTTCATAACTTTTCAATTTTTACGCGTTTGGTAAGAGGGGTGATAGAGTAGGTGTTAATAACAGATTTGATAAGACGGTATACTCACTATTCAAAGCTAGATGTATTTCAAAAAACAAAACATTACCCCCTTCTTAAATTAATGTATGACGTATTTAAAAAAACCTGGGTACAGCTATACAATCAGTTCTTAACATCGATTTCCCTTAACTTAATTCTGACAACTTTTGAAAATATTTTATTTTACTATAAATCATAAAAAAATAAATAAATAAATAAATAAATAAATAAATAAATAAAATAAAAATAAAATACAAAAAATAAAAAAATAAAAATTAAAAAAAAATCAATAATAATAATAATAATAATAATAACAATAATAATAACATCATAACAATAATAATAACATAATTTTAATAGAAAATGCAATAAATTCAAATTGATTTTCAAAATGGAACCTTATAATTCCTAAAACAAAACCAACAAATTCAGATTTCACTTTTGTATTCAGATTTCACTTTTGTATTCAGATTTCACTTTTGTATTCAGATTTCACTTTTGTATTCAGATTTCACTTTTGTATTCAGATTTCACTTTTGTATTCAGATTTCACTTTTGTATTTAGATTTCACTTTTGCTAAGTTGAAGTTAAAGAAACACTTGATTGTGAAAACTGGGCACTAAGATTCTATAAATGGACACCAAGTCTGTGAACATCAATAGCTTTGTATATCTTTTTTTTTATTACGCAAACTTACTTTTCATCAAATACAGAAAAACAAACAAACCTATTCGTTTTTAGTCTTTCAAAAAATGTAGACAATATAAGAATAATACAAAAAACAAAAAATAAAATAAAAATGAAAGCAAATGACACACACACGCACACAAATATAATATAAAAGTAAAATATAAAGATGTTGTTTTTTGTGTTTATTATTATTATCATTATTATAATATTTATTATTTTATTATTAATAAATTTGTTATTAATTATTTTGTTTATTTATTTTTCTATTTATTTATTTACTTTTTTTTTGAAAACCCGTTTAGGTTCTTTCTTGAAGATACTTCAACACTACCCGTAAAAGTTTGTCACCAAGCAGATTAATATAAACCCTCATTTTTTCCATAAGAGAACATGAAGAGAACATTTAAGTATAATGCATTCGCATAGACATAAGGCCCAAAATATTTATAAAATACTTTATTAAGTAAACGTTATAAAAATAAAAACGGTTCATTATTGATAAAAAAAATTCAAATCCACTTTCTCCATTTAACCAAAGTCGAGCAGACATTGAAATAATAAAAAAAAAAAATCAACATACTAGACTGCTCGTCATCTAAGAAAATATATAATCTTAGAAAATTACATGTAACCAAAGACGGAATTTAACATATTTAACATTTCAGGTTACAATGCAGATTTTACCGTTCTTTGTAATGATACAGACATTACTCACAGTTGCTAAAACTATTCCAGTCGTCATCGATCCATCTAAAGGTGAGTAGTTAAGAATATCAAATTCTACTCCTGTCATGTGTAGAGTTAGTTAAGGATATGAAATCCTTCTGTACACTCCTGTCATGTGTAGAGTTCCTTAAGGATATCAAATCGTTCCCCACACTCCTGTCATGTGTTAAGTTCGTTAATGATATTAAATCCTTCTGTACACTCCTGTCATGTGTAGAGTTAGTTAAGGATATTAAATCCTTCTGTACACTCCTGTCATGTGTAGAGTTCGTTAAGGATATCAAATCCTTCTGTACACTCCTGTCATGTGTAGAGTTGGTTAAGGATATCAAATCATTCTGTACACTCCTGTCATGTGTAGAGTTCGTTAAGAATATCAAATCGTTCTGTACTCTCCTGTCATGTGTAGAGTTCGTTAATGATATCAAACCCTTCTTTACACTCCTGTCATGTGTAGAGTTTGATAATGGTTATTAAATCCTGATTAACACTCCTGTAATGTGAAAAGTTCGTTGGGGATTACAATTCCTGATGTACACTCCTGTCATGTGTAGAGTTCGTTAAGGATATCAAATCTTGATGTACACACCTGGCATGTGTAGAGTTCGTTAAGGATATCAAATCCTTCTGTACACTCCTGTCATGTGTAGAGTTCGTTAAGGATATTAAATCCTGATGTACACTCCAATCATGTGAAGAGTTCGTTAAGGATATCAAATCATTCTGCAAAATCTTGTCATGTGTAGAGTTTGTTAAGGATATCAAATCCTTCTTTACACTCTTGTCATGTGTAGAGTTCGTTAAGGATATAAAATCCTGATGTACACTCCTGTCATGTGTAGAGTTCGTTAAGGTTATTAAATCCTGATTTACACTCCTGTCATGTGTTGAGTTCGTTAAGGATATCAAATCCTTCTGTACACTCCTGTCATGTGTAGAGTTCGTTAAGGATATAAAATCCTGATTTTCACTCCTGTCATGTGTATAGTTCGTTAAGGATATCAAATCCTTCTTTACACTCTTGTCAAGTGTAGAGTTCGTTAAGGATATAAAATCCTGATGTACACTCCTGTCATGTGTAGAGTTCGTTAAGGTTATTAAATCCTGATTTACACTCCTGTCATGTGTTGAGTTCGTTAAGGATATCAAATCCTTCTGTACACTCCTGTCATGTGTAGAGTTCGTTAAGGATATTAAATCCTGATGTACACTCCTGTCATGTGTAGAGTTGGTTAAGGATATCAAATCGTTCTGTACTCTCCTGTCATGTGTAGAGTTCGTTAAGGATATTAAATCCTAATGTACACTCCAATCATGTGAAGAGTTAATTAAGGATATCAAATCGTTCTGCACAATCTTGTCATGTGTAGAGTTCGTTAAGGATATAAAATCCTTCTTTACACTCTTGTCATGTGCAGAGTTCGTTAAGGATATAAAATCCTGATGTACACTCCTGTCATGTGTAGAGTTCGTTAAGGATATAAAATCCTGATGTACACTCCTGTCATGTGTAGAGTTCGTTAAGGTTATTAAATCCTGATTTACACTCCTGTCATGTGTTGTGTTCGTTAAGGATATCAAATCCTTCTGTACACTCCTGTCATGTGTAGAGTTCGTTAAGGATATTAAATCCTGATGTACACTCCTGTCATGTGTAGAGTTGGTTAAGGATATCAAATCGTTCTGTACTCTCCTGTCATGTGTAGAGTTCGTTAAGGATATTAAATCCTGATGTACACTCCAATCATGTGAAGAGTTCTTAAAGGATATCAAATCGTTCTGCACAATCTTGTCATGTGTAGAGTTCGTTAAGGATATCAAATCCTTCTTTACACTCTTGTCATGTGTAGAGTTCGTTAAGGTTATTAAATCCTGATTTACACTCCTGTCATGTGTTGAGTTCGTTAAGGATATCAAATCCTTCCGACACTCCTGTCATGTGTAGAGTTCGTTAAGGATATTAAATCCTGATGTACACTCCTGTCACGTATAGAGTTGGTTAAGGATATTAAATCCTGATGTACACTCTTGTCATGTGTAGAGTTCGTTAAGGATATCAAATCCTGATGTACACACCTGGCATGTGTAGAGTTCGTTAAGGATATCATATCCTTCTGTACACTCCTGTCATGTGTAGAGTTCGTTAAGGATATTAAATCCTGATGTACACTCCAATCATGTGAAGAGTTCGTTAAGGAAATCAAATCGTTCTGTACTCTCCTGTCATGTGTAGAGTTCGTTAAGGATATTAAATCCTGATGTACACTCCAATCATGTGAAGAGTTCGTTAAGGATATCAAATCGTTCTGCACAATCTTGTCATGTGTAGAGTTCGTTAAGGATATCAAATCCTTCTTTACACTCTTGTCATGTGTAGAGTTCGTTAAGGATATAAAATCCTGATGTACACTTCTGTCATGTGTAGAGTTCGTTAAGGATATCAAATCCTTCTTTACACTCTTGTCATGTGTAGAGTTCGTTAAGGATATCAAATCCTGATGTACACACCTGGCATGTGTAGAGTTCGTTAAGGATATCAAATCTTTCTTTACACTCTTGTCATGTGTAGAGTTCGTTAAGGATATAAAATCCTGATGTACACTCCTGTCATGTGTAGAGTTCGTTAAGGTTATTAAATCCTGATTTACACTCCTGTCATGTGTTGAGTTCGTTAAGGATATCAAATCCTTCTGTACACTCCTGTCATGTGTAGAGTTCGTTAAGGATATTAAATCCTGTTGTACACTCCAATCACGTGAAGAGTTCGCCAAGGATATCAAATCGTTCTGCACAATCTTGTCATGTGTAGAGTTCGTTAAGGATATCAAATCCTTCTTTACACTCTTGTCATTTGTAGAGTTCGTTAAGGATATAAAATCCTGATGTACACTCCTGTCATGTGTAGAGTTCGTTAAGGTTATTAAATCCTGATTTACACTCCTGTCATGTGTTGAGTTCGTTAAGGATATCAAATCCTTCTGTACACTCCTGTCATGTGTAGAGTCCGTAAAGGATATTAAATCCTGATGTACACTCCTGTCATGTGAAGAGTTCTTAAAGGATATCAAATCGTTCTGCACAATCTTGTCATGTGTAGAGTTCGTTAAGGATATCAAATCCTTCTTTACACTCTTGTCATGTGTAGAGTTCGTTAAGGTTATTAAATCCTGAATTACACTCCTGTCATGTGTTGAGTTCGTTAAGGATATCAAATCCTTCTGTACACTCCTGTCATGTGTAGAGTTCGTTAAGGATATTAAATCCTGATGTACACTCCTGTCATGTGTAGAGTTGGTTAAGGATATCAAATCCTTCTGTACACTCATGTCATGTGTAGAGTTGGTTAAGGATATCAAATCCTTCTCTACACTCTTGCCATGTGTAGAGTTCGTTAAGGATATCAAATCCTGATGTACACACCTGGCATGTGTAGAGTTCGTTAAGGATATCAAATCCTTCTGTACACTCCTGTCATGTGTAGAGTTCGTTAAGGATATTAAATCCTGATGTACACTCCAATCACGTGAAGAGTTCGCCAAGGATATCAAATCGTTCTGCACAATCTTGTCATGTGTAGAGTTCGTTAAGTATATCAAATCCTTCTTTACACTCTTGTCATGTGTAGAGTTCGTTAAGGATATAAAATCCTGATGTACACTCCTGTCATGTGTAGAGTTCGTTAAGGTTATTAAATCCTGATTTACACTCCTGTCATGTGTTGAGTTCGTTTAGGATATCAAATCCTTCTGTACACTCCTGTCATGTGTAGAGTTCGTTAAGGATATTAAATCCTGATGTACACTCCTGTCATGTGTAGAGTTGGTTAAGGATATCAAATCGTTCTGTACTCTCCTGTCATGTGTAGAGTTCGTTAAGGATATTAAATCCTGATGTACACTCCAATCATGTGAAGAGTTCTTAAAGGATATCAAATCGTTCTGCACAATCTTGTCATGTGTAGAGTTCGTTAAGGATATCAAATCGTTCTTTACACTCTTGTCATGTGTAGAGTTCGTTAAGGATATCAAATCCTTCTGTACACTCCTGTCATGTGTAGAGTTCGTTAAGGATATTAAATCCTGATGTACACTCCAATCATGTGAAGAGTTCGTTAAGGAAATCAAATCGTTCTGTACTCTCCTGTCATGTGTAGAGTTCGTTAAGGATATTAAATCCTGATGTACACTCCAATCATGTGAAGAGTTCGTTAAGGATATCAAATCGTTCTGCACAATCTTGTCATGTGTAGAGTTCGTTAAGGATATCAAATCCTTCTTTACACTCTTGTCATGTGTAGAGTTCGTTAAGGATATAAAATCCTGATGTACACTTCTGTCATGTGTAGAGTTCGTTAAGGATATCAAATCCTTCTTTACACTCTTGTCATGTGTAGAGTTCGTTAAGGATATCAAATCCTGATGTACACACCTGGCATGTGTAGAGTTCGTTAAGGATATCAAATCCTTCTTTACACTCTTGTCATGTGTAGAGTTCGTTAAGGATATAAAATCCTGATGTACACTCCTGTCATGTGTAGAGTTCGTTAAGGTTATTAAATCCTGATTTACACTCCTGTCATGTGTTGAGTTCGTTAAGGATATCAAATCCTTCTGTACACTCCTGTCATGTGTAGAGTTCGTTAAGGATATTAAATCCTGTTGTACACTCCAATCACGTGAAGAGTTCGCCAAGGATATCAAATCGTTCTGCACAATCTTGTCATGTGTAGAGTTCGTTAAGGATATCAAATCCTTCTTTACACTCTTGTCATTTGTAGAGTTCGTTAAGGATATAAAATCCTGATGTACACTCCTGTCATGTGTAGAGTTCGTTAAGGTTATTAAATCCTGATTTACACTCCTGTCATGTGTTGAGTTCGTTAAGGATATCAAATCTTTCTGTACACTCCTGTCATGTGTAGAGTTCGTAAAGGATATTAAATCCTGATGTACACTCCTGTCATGTGAAGAGTTCTTAAAGGATATCAAATCGTTCTGCACAATCTTGTCATGTGTAGAGTTCGTTAAGGATATCAAATCCTTCTTTACACTCTTGTCATGTGTAGAGTTCGTTAAGGTTATTAAATCCTGATTTACACTCCTGTCATGTGTTGAGTTTGTTAAGGATATCAAATCCTTCTGTACACTCCTGTCATGTGTAGAGTTCGTTAAGGATATTAAATCCTGATGTACACTCCTGTCATGTGTAGAGTTGGTTGAGGATATCAAATCCTTCTGTACACTCATGTCATGTGTAGAGTTGGTTAAGGATATCAAATCCTTCTCTACACTCTTGCCATGTGTAGAGTTCGTTAAGGATATCAAATCCTGATGTACACACCTGGCATGTGTAGAGTTCGTTAAGGATATCAAATCCTTCTGTACACTCCTGTCATGTGTAGAGTTCGTTAAGGATATTAAATCCTGATGTACACTCCAATCACGTGAAGAGTTCGCCAAGGATATCAAATCGTTCTGCACAATCTTGTCATGTGTAGAGTTCGTTAAGGATATCAAATCCTTCTTTACACTCTTGTCATGTGTAGAGTTCGTTAAGGATATAAAATCCTGATGTACACTCCTGTCATGTGTAGAGTTCGTTAAGGTTATTAAATCCTGATTTACACTCCTGTCATGTGTTGAGTTCGTTTAGGATATCAAATCCTTCTGTACACTCCTGTCATGTGTAGAGTTCGTTAAGGATATTAAATCCTGATGTACACTCCTGTCATGTGTAGAGTTGGTTAAGGATATCAAATCGTTCTGTACTCTCCTGTCATGTGTAGAGTTCGTTAAGCATATTAAATCCTGATGTACACTCCAATCATGTGAAGAGTTCTTAAAGGATATCAAATCGTTCTGCACATTCTCGACATGTGTAGAGTTCGTTAAGGATATCAAATCCTTCTTTACACTCTTGTCATGTGTAGAGTTCGTTAAGGTTATTAAATCCTGATTTACACTCCTGTCATGTGTTGAGTTCGTTAAGGATATCAAATCCTTCTGTACACTCCTGTCATGTGTAGAGTTCGTTAAGGATATTAAATCCTGTTGTACACTCCAATCACGTGAAGAGTTCGCCAAGGATATCAAATCGTTCTGCACAATCTTGTCATGTGTAGAGTTCGTTAAGGATATCAAATCCTTCTTTACACTCTTGTCATTTGTAGAGTTCGTTAAGGATATAAAATCCTGATGTACACTCTTTTCATGTGTAGAGTTCGTTAAGGTAATTAAATCCTGATTTACACTCCTGTCATGTGTTGAGTTCGTTAAGGATATCAAATCCTTCTGTACACTCCTGTCATGTGTAGATTTCGTTAAGGATATTAAATCCTGATGTACACTCCTGTCATGTGAAGAGTTCTTAAAGGATATCAAATCGTTCTGCACAATCTTGTCATGTGTAGAGTTCGTTAAGGATATCAAATCCTTCTTTACACTCTTGTCATGTGTAGAGTTCGTTAAGGTTATTAAATCCTGATTTACACTCCTGTCATGTGTTGAGTTCGTTAAGGATATCAAATCCTTCTGTACACTCCTGTCATGTGTAGAGTTCGTTAAGGATATTAAATCCTGATGTACACTCCTGTCATGTGTAGAGTTGGTTAAGGATATCAAATCCTTCTGTACACTCATGTCATGTGTAGAGTTGGTTAAGGATATCAAATCCTTCTCTACACTCTTGTCATGTGTAGAGTTCGTTAAGGATATCAAATCCTGATGTACACACCTGGCATGTGTAGAGTTCGTTAAGGATATCAAATCCTTCTGTACACTCTTGTCATGTGTAGAGTTCGTTAAGGATATTAAATCCTGATGTACACTCCAATCACGTGAAGAGTTCGATAAGGATATCAAATCGTTCTGCACAATCTTGTCATGTGTAGAGTTCGTTAAGGATATCAAATCCTTCTTTACACTCTTGTCATGTGTAGAGTTCGTTAAGGATATAAAATCCTGATGTACACTCCTGTCATGTGTAGAGTTCGTTAAGGTTATTAAATCCTGATTTACACTCCTGTCATGTGTTGAGTTCGTTTAGGATATCAAATCCTTCTGTACACTCCTGTCATGTGTAGAGTTCGTTAAGGATATTAAATCCTGATGTACACTCCTGTCATGTGTAGAGTTGGTTAAGGATATCAAATCGTTCTGTACTCTCCTGTCATGTGTAGAGTTTGTTAAGGATATTAAATCCTGATGTACACTCCTGTCATGTGAAGAGTTCTTAAAGGATATCAAATCGTTCTGCACAATCTTGTCATGTGTAGAGTTCGTTAAGGATATCAAATCCTTCTTTACACTCTTGTCATGTGTAGAGTTCGTTAAGGTTATTAAATCCTGATTTACACTCCTGTCATGTGTTGAGTTCGTTAAGGATATCAAATCCTTCTGTACACTCCTGTCATGTGTAGAGTTCGTTAAGGATATTAAATCCTGATGTACACACCTGTCATGTGTAGAGTTGGTTAAGGATATCAAATCCTTCTGTACACTCTTGTCATGTGTAGAGTTCGTTAAGGATATCAAATCCTGATGTACACACCTGGCATGTGTAGAGTTCGTTAAGGATATCAAATCCTTCTGTACACTCTTGTCATGTGTAGAGTTCGTTAAGGATATTAAATCCTGATGTACACTCCAATCATGTGAAGAGTTCGTTAAGGATATCAAATCGTTCTGCACAATCTTGTCATGTGTAGAGTTCGTTAAGGATATCAAATCCTTCTTTACACTCTTGTCATCTGTAGACTTCGTTAAGGATATAAAATCCTGATGTACACTCCTGTCATGTGTAGAGTTCGTTAAGGATATCAAATCCTTCTTTACACTGTTGTCATGTGTAGAGTTCGTTAAGGATATTAAATCCTGATGTACACTCCTGTCATGTGTAGAGTTGGTTAAGGATATCAAATCGTTCTGTACTCTCCTGTCATGTGTAGAGTTCGTTAAGGATATTAAATCCTGATGTACACCACTCCAATCATGTGAAGAGTTCGTTAATGCTATCAAATCGTTCTGCACAATCTTGTCATGTGTAGAGTTCGTTAAGGATATCAAATCTTTCTTTACACTCTTGTCATGTGTAGAGTTCGTTAAGGTTATTAAATCCTGATTTACACTCCTGTCATGTGTTGAGTTCGTTAAGGATATCAAAGCCTTCTGTACGCTCCTGTCATGTGTAGAGTTCGTTAAGGATATAAAATCCTGATGTACAGTCCTGTCATGTGTAGAGTTCGTTAAGGTTATTAAATCCTGATTTACACTCCTGTCATGTGTTGAGTTCGTTAAGGATATCAAATCCTTCTGTACACTCCTGTCATGTGTAGAGTTCGTTAAGGATATTAAATCCTGATGTACACTCCTGTCATGTGTAGAGTTGGTTAAGGATATCAAATCGTTCTGTACTCTCCTGTCATGTGTAGAGTTTGTTAAGGATATTAAATCCTGATGTACACTCCAATCATGTGAAGAGTTCTTAAAGGATATCAAATCGTTCTGCACAATCTTGTCATGTGTAGAGTTCGTTAAGGATATCAAATCGTTCTTTACACTCTTGTCATGTGTAGAGTTCGTTAAGGTTATTAAATCCTGATTTACACTCCTGTCATGTGTTGAGTTCGTTAAGGATATCAAATCCTTCTGTACACTCCTGTCATGTGTAGAGTTCGTTAAGGATATTAAATCTTGATGTACACTCCTGTCATTTGAAAAGTTGGTTCAGGATATCAAATCCTTCTGTACACTCTTGTCATGTGTAGAGTTCGTTAAGGATATCAAATCCTGATGTACACACCTGGCATGTGTAGAGTTCGTTAAGGATGTTAAATCCTGATGTACACTCCAATCATGTGAAGAGTTCGTTAAGGATATCAAATCGTTCTGCACAATCTTTTCATGTGTAGAGTTCGTTAAGGATATCAAATCCTTCTTTACACTCTTGTCATGTGTAGAGTTCGTTAAGGATATAAAATCCTGATGTACACTCCTGTCATGTGTAGAGTTGGTAAAATATCAATTCCTTCTGTACACTCTTGTTATGTGTAGAGTTCGTTAAGGTTATTAAATCCTGATGTACACTTCTGTCATGTGTAGAGTTCGTTAAGGATATCAAATCCTTCTTTACACTCTTGTCATGTGTAGAGTTCGTTAAGGATATAAAATCCTGATGTACACTTCTGTCATGTGTAGAGTTCGTTAAGGATATCAAATCCTTCTTTACACTCTTGTCATGTGTAGAGTTCGTTAAGGATATCAAATCCTGATGTACACACCTGGCATGTGTAGAGTTCGTTAAGGATATCAAATCCTTCTTTACACTCTTGTCATGTGTAGAGTTCGTTAAGGATATAAAATCCTGATGTACACTCCTGTCATGTGTAGAGTTCGTTAAGGTTATTAAATCCTGATTTACACTCCTGTCATGTGTTGAGTTCGTTAAGGATATCAAATCCTTCTGTACACTCCTGTCATGTGTAGAGTTCGTTAAGGATATTAAATCCTGTTGTACACTCCAATCACGTGAAGAGTTCGCCAAGGATATCAAATCGTTCTGCACAATCTTGTCATGTGTAGAGTTCGTTAAGGATATCAAATCCTTCTTTACACTCTTGTCATTTGTAGAGTTCGTTAAGGATATAAAATCCTGATGTACACTCCTGTCATGTGTAGAGTTCGTTAAGGTTATTAAATCCTGATTTACACTCCTGTCATGTGTTGAGTTCGTTAAGGATATCAAATCCTTCTGTACACTCCTGTCATGTGTAGAGTTCGTAAAGGATATTAAATCCTGATGTACACTCCTGTCATGTGAAGAGTTCTTAAAGGATATCAAATCGTTCTGCACAATCTTGTCATGTGTAGAGTTCGTTAAGGATATCAAATTCTTCTTTACACTCTTGTCATGTGTAGAGTTCGTTAAGGTTATTAAATCCTTCTTTACACTCTTGTCATGTGTAGAGTTCGTTAAGGATATAAAATCCTGATGTACACTCCTGTCATGTGTAGAGTTGGTAAAATATCAAATCCTTCTGTACACTCTTGTTATGTGTAGAGTTCGTTAAGGTTATTAAATCCTGATGTACACTTCTGTCATGTGTAGAGTTCGTTAAGGATATCAAATCCTTCTTTACACTCTTGTCATGTGTAGAGTTCGTTAAGGATATAAAATCCTGATGTACACTTCTGTCATGTGTAGAGTTCGTTAAGGATATCAAATCCTTCTTTACACTCTTGTCATGTGTAGAGTTCGTTAAGGATATCAAATCCTGATGTACACACCTGGCATGTGTAGAGTTCGTTAAGGATATCAAATCCTTCTTTACACTCTTGTCATGTGTAGAGTTCGTTAAGGATATAAAATCCTGATGTACACTCCTGTCATGTGTAGAGTTCGTTAAGGTTATTAAATCCTGATTTACACTCCTGTCATGTGTTGAGTTCGTTAAGGATATCAAATCCTTCTGTACACTCCTGTCATGTGTAGAGTTCGTTAAGGATATTAAATCCTGTTGTACACTCCAATCACGTAAAGAGTTCGCCAAGGATATCAAATCGTTCTGCACAATCTTGTCATGTGTAGAGTTCGTTAAGGATATCAAATCCTTCTTTACACTCTTGTCATTTGTAGAGTTCGTTAAGGATATAAAATCCTGATGTACACTCCTGTCATGTGTAGAGTTCGTTAAGGTTATTAAATCCTGATTTACACTCCTGTCATGTGTTGAGTTCGTTAAGGATATCAAATCCTTCTGTACACTCCTGTCATGTGTAGAGTTCGTAAAGGATATTAAATCCTGATGTACACTCCTGTCATGTGAAGAGTTCTTAAAGGATATCAAATCGTACTGCACAATCTTGTCATGTGTAGAGTTCGTTAAGGATATCAAATCCTTCTTTACACTCTTGTCATGTGTAGAGTTCGTTAAGGTTATTAAATCCTGATTTACACTCCTGTCATGTGTTGAGTTCGTTAAGGATATCAAATCCTTCTGTACACTCCTGTCATGTGTAGAGTTCGTTAAGGATATTAAATCCTGATGTACACTCCTGTCATGTGTAGAGTTGGTTAAGGATATCAAATCCTTCTGTACACTCATGTCATGTGTAGAGTTGGTTAAGGATATCAAATCCTTCTCTACACTCTTGCCATGTGTAGAGTTCGTTAAGGATATCAAATCCTGATGTACACACCTGGCATGTGTAGAGTTCGTTAAGGATATCAAATCCTTCTGTACACTCCTGTCATGTGTAGAGTTCGTTAAGGATATTAAATCCTGATGTACACTCCAATCACGTGAAGAGTTCGCCAAGGATATCAAATCGTTCTGCACAATCTTGTCATGTGTAGAGTTCGTTAAGTATATCAAATCCTTCTTTACACTCTTGTCATGTGTAGAGTTCGTTAAGGATATAAAATCCTGATGTACACTCCTGTCATGTGTAGAGTTCATTAAGGTTATTAAATCCTGATTTACACTCCTGTCATGTGTTGAGTTCGTTAAGGATATTAAATCCTGATGTACACTCCTGTCATGTGTAGAGTTGGTTAAGGATATCAAATCGTTCTGTACTCTCCTGTCATGTGTAGAGTTCGTTAAGGATATTAAATCCTGATGTACACTCCAATCATGTGAAGAGTTCTTAAAGGATATCAAATCGTTCTGCACAATCTTGTCATGTGTAGAGTTCGTTAAGGATATCAAATCCTTCTTTACACTCTTGTCATGTGTAGAGTTCGTTAAGGTTATTAAATCCTGATTTACACTCCTGTCATGTGTTGAGTTCGTTAAGGATATCAAATCCTGATGTACACACCTGGCATGTGTAGAGTTCGTTAAGGATATCAAATCCTTCTGTACACTCCTGTCATGTGTAGAGTTCGTTAAGGATATTAAATCCTGATGTACACTCCAATCACGTGAAGAGTTCGCCAAGGATATCAAATCGTTCTGCACAATCTTGTCATGTGTAGAGTTCGTTAAGTATATCAAATCCTTCTTTACACTCTTGTCATGTGTAGAGTTCGTTAAGGATATAAAATCCTGATGTACACTTCTGTCATGTGTAGAGTTCGTTAAGGATATCAAATCCTTCTTTACACTCTTGTCATGTGTAGAGTTCGTTAAGGATATCAAATCCTGATGTACACACCTGGCATGTGTAGAGTTCGTTAAGGATATCAAATCCTTCTTTACACTCTTGTCATGTGTAGAGTTCGTTAAGGATATAAAATCCTGATGTACACTCCTGTCATGTGTAGAGTTCGTTAAGGTTATTAAATCCTGATTTACACTCCTGTCATGTGTTGAGTTCGTTAAGGATATCAAATCCTTCTGTACACTCCTGTCATGTGTAGAGTTCGTTAAGGATATTAAATCCTGTTGTACACTCCAATCACGTAAAGAGTTCGCCAAGGATATCAAATCGTTCTGCACAATCTTGTCATGTGTAGAGTTCGTTAAGGATATCAAATCCTTCTTTACACTCTTGTCATTTGTAGAGTTCGTTAAGGATATAAAATCCTGATGTACACTCCTGTCATGTGTAGAGTTCGTTAAGGTTATTAAATCCTGATTTACACTCCTGTCATGTGTTGAGTTCGTTAAGGATATCAAATCCTTCTGTACACTCCTGTCATGTGTAGAGTTCGTAAAGGATATTAAATCCTGATGTACACTCCTGTCATGTGAAGAGTTCTTAAAGGATATCAAATCGTACTGCACAATCTTGTCATGTGTAGAGTTCGTTAAGGATATCAAATCCTTCTTTACACTCTTGTCATGTGTAGAGTTCGTTAAGGTTATTAAATCCTGATTTACACTCCTGTCATGTGTTGAGTTCGTTAAGGATATCAAATCCTTCTGTACACTCCTGTCATGTGTAGAGTTCGTTAAGGATATTAAATCCTGATGTACACTCCTGTCATGTGTAGAGTTGGTTAAGGATATCAAATCCTTCTGTACACTCATGTCATGTGTAGAGTTGGTTAAGGATATCAAATCCTTCTCTACACTCTTGCCATGTGTAGAGTTCGTTAAGGATATCAAATCCTGATGTACACACCTGGCATGTGTAGAGTTCGTTAAGGATATCAAATCCTTCTGTACACTCCTGTCATGTGTAGAGTTCGTTAAGGATATTAAATCCTGATGTACACTCCAATCACGTGAAGAGTTCGCCAAGGATATCAAATCGTTCTGCACAATCTTGTCATGTGTAGAGTTCGTTAAGTATATCAAATCCTTCTTTACACTCTTGTCATGTGTAGAGTTCGTTAAGGATATAAAATCCTGATGTACACTCCTGTCATGTGTAGAGTTCATTAAGGTTATTAAATCCTGATTTACACTCCTGTCATGTGTTGAGTTCGTTAAGGATATTAAATCCTGATGTACACTCCTGTCATGTGTAGAGTTGGTTAAGGATATCAAATCGTTCTGTACTCTCCTGTCATGTGTAGAGTTCGTTAAGGATATTAAATCCTGATGTACACTCCAATCATGTGAAGAGTTCTTAAAGGATATCAAATCGTTCTGCACAATCTTGTCATGTGTAGAGTTCGTTAAGGATATCAAATCCTTCTTTACACTCTTGTCATGTGTAGAGTTCGTTAAGGTTATTAAATCCTGATTTACACTCCTGTCATGTGTTGAGTTCGTTAAGGATATCAAATCCTGATGTACACACCTGGCATGTGTAGAGTTCGTTAAGGATATCAAATCCTTCTGTACACTCCTGTCATGTGTAGAGTTCGTTAAGGATATTAAATCCTGATGTACACTCCAATCACGTGAAGAGTTCGCCAAGGATATCAAATCGTTCTGCACAATCTTGTCATGTGTAGAGTTCGTTAAGTATATCAAATCCTTCTTTACACTCTTGTCATGTGTAGAGTTCGTTAAGGATATAAAATCCTGATGTACACTCCTGTCATGTGTAGAGTTCATTAAGGTTATTAAATCCTGATTTACACTCCTGTCATGTGTTGAGTTCGTTAAGGATATCAAATCCTTCTGTACACTCCTGTCATGTGTAGAGTTCGTTAAGGATATTAAATCCTGATGTACACTCCTGTCATGTGTAGAGTTGGTTAAGGATATCAAATCGTTCTGTACTCTCCTGTCATGTGTAGAGTTCGTTAAGGATATTAAATCCTGTTGTACACTCCAATCACGTGAAGAGTTCGCCAAGGATATCAAATCGTTCTGCACAATCTTGTCATGTGTAGAGTTCGTTAAGGATATCAAATCCTTCTTTACACTCTTGTCATTTGTAGAGTTCGTTAAGGATATAAAATCCTGATGTACACTCTTTTCATGTGTAGAGTTCGTTAAGGTAATTAAATCCTGATTTACACTCCTGTCATGTGTTGAGTTCGTTAAGGATATCAAATCCTTCTGTACACTCCTGTCATGTGTAGAGTTCGTTAAGGATATTAAATCCTGATGTACACTCCTGTCATGTGAAGAGTTTTTAAAGGATATCAAATCGTTCTGCACAATCTTGTCATGTGTAGAGTTCGTTAAGGATATCAAATCCTTCTTTACACTCTTGTCATGTGTAGAGTTCGTTAAGGTTATTAAATCCTGATTTACACTCCTGTCATGTGTTGAGTTCGTTAAGGATATCAAATCCTTCTGTACACTCCTGTCATGTGTAGAGTTCGTTAAGGATATTAAATCCTGATGTACACTCCTGTCATGTGTAGAGTTGGTTAAGGATATCAAATCCTTCTGTACACTCATGTCATGTGTAGAGTTGGTTAAGGATATCAAATCCTTCTCTACACTCTTGTCATGTGTAGAGTTCGTTAAGGATATCAAATCCTGATGTACACACCTGGCATGTGTAGAGTTCGTTAAGGATATCAAATCCTTCTGTACACTCTTGTCATGTGTAGAGTTCGTTAAGGATATTAAATCCTGATGTACACTCCAATCACGTGAAGAGTTCGCCAAGGATATCAAATCGTTCTGCACAATCTTGTCATGTGTAGAGTTCGTTAAGGATATCAAATCCTTCTTTACACTCTTGTCATGTGTAGAGTTCGTTAAGGATATAAAATCTTGATGTACACTCCTGTCATGTGTAGAGTTCGTTAAGGTTATTAAATCCTGATTTACACTCCTGTCATGTGTTGAGTTCGTTTAGGATATCAAATCCTTCTGTACACTCCTGTCATGTGTAGAGTTCGTTAAGGATATTAAATCCTGATGTACACTCCTGTCATGTGTAGAGTTGGTTAAGGATATCAAATCGTTCTGTACTCTCCTGTCATGTGTAGAGTTTGTTAAGGATATTAAATCCTGATGTACACTCCAATCATGTGAAGAGTTCTTAAAGGATATCAAATCGTTCTGCACAATCTTGTCATGTGTAGAGTTCGTTAAGGATATCAAATCCTTCTTTACACTCTTGTCATGTGTAGAGTTCGTTAAGGTTATTAAATCCTGATTTACACTCCTGTCATGTGTTGAGTTCGTTAAGGATATCAAATCCTTCTGTACACTCCTGTCATGTGTAGAGTTCGTTAAGGATATTAAATCCTGATGTACACTCCTGTCATGTGTAGAGTTGGTTAAGGATATCAAATCCTTCTGTACACTCTTGTCATGTGTAGAGTTCGTTAAGGATATCAAATCCTGATGTACACACCTGGCATGTGTAGAGTTCGTTAAGGATATCAAATCCTTCTGTACACTCCTGTCATGTGTAGAGTTCGTTAAGGATATTAAATCCTGATGTACACTCCAATCATGTGAAGAGTTCGTTAAGGATATCAAATCGTTCTGCACAATCTTGTCATGTGTAGAGTTCGTTAAGGATATCAAATCCTTCTTTACACTCTTGTCATCTGTAGAGTTCGTTAAGGATATAAAATCCTGATGTACACTCCTGTCATGTGTAGAGTTCGTTAAGGATATCAAATCCTTCTTTACACTGTTGTCATGTGTAGAGTTCGTTAAGGATATTAAATCCTGATGTACACTCCTGTCATGTGTAGAGTTGGTTAAGGATATCAAATCGTTCTGTACTCTCCTGTCATGTGTAGAGTTCGTTAAGGATATTAAATCCTGATGTACACCACTCCAATCATGTGAAGAGTTCGTTAATGATATCAAATCGTTCTGCACAATCTTGTCATGTGTAGAGTTCGTTAAGGATATCAAATCTTTCTTTACACTCTTGTCATGTGTAGAGTTCGTTAAGGTTATTAAATCCTGATTTACACTCCTGTCATGTGTTGAGTTCGTTAAGGATATCAAACCCTTCTGTACGCTCCTGTCATGTGTAGAGTTCGTTAAGGATATAAAATCCTGATGTACAGTCCTGTCATGTGTAGAGTTCGTTAAGGTTATTAAATCCTGATTTACACTCCTGTCATGTGTTGAGTTCGTTAAGGATATCAAATCCTTCTGTACACTCCTGTCATGTGTAGAGTTCGTTAAGGATATTAAATCCTGATGTACACTCCTGTCATGTGTAGAGTTGGTTAAGGATATCAAATCGTTCTGTACTCTCCTGTCATGTGTAGAGTTTGTTAAGGATATTAAATCCTGATGTACACTCCAATCATGTGAAGAGTTCTTAAAGGATATCAAATCGTTCTGCACAATCTTGTCATGTGTAGAGTTCGTTAAGGATATCAAATCGTTCTTTACACTCTTGTCATGTGTAGAGTTCGTTAAGGTTATTAAATCCTGATTTACACTCCTGTCATGTGTTGAGTTCGTTAAGGATATCAAATCCTTCTGTACACTCCTGTCATGTGTAGAGTTCGTTAAGGATATTAAATCTTGATGTACACTCCTGTCATTTGAAAAGTTGGTTCAGGATATCAAATCCTTCTGTACACTCTTGTCATGTGTAGAGTTCGTTAAGGATATCAAATCCTGATGTACACACCTGGCATGTGTAGAGTTCGTTAAGGATGTTAAATCCTGATGTACACTCCAATCATGTGAAGAGTTCGTTAAGGATATCAAATCGTTCTGCACAATCTTTTCATGTGTAGAGTTCGTTAAGGATATCAAATCCTTCTTTACACTCTTGTCATGTGTAGAGTTCGTTAAGGATATAAAATCCTGATGTACACTCCTGTCATGTGTAGAGTTGGTAAAATATCAAATCCTTCTGTACACTCTTGTTATGTGTAGAGTTCGTTAAGGTTATTAAATCCTGATTTACACTCCTGTCATGTGTTGAGAACGTTAAGGATATCAAATCCTTCTGTACACTCCTGTCATGTGTAGAGTTCGTTAAGGATATTAAATCCTGATGTACACTCCTGTCATGTGTAGAGTTGGTAAAATATCAAATCCTTCTGTACACTCTTGTTATGTGTAGAGTTCGTTAAGGATATCAAATCCTGATGTACACACCTGGCATGTGTAGAGTTTGTTAAGGATATCAAATCCTTCTGTACACTACTGTCATGTGTAGAGTTCGTTAAGGATATTAAATCCTGATGTACACTCCAATCATGTGAAGATTACGTTAAGGATATCAAATCGTTCTGCACAATCTTGTCATGTGTAGAGTTCGTTAAGGATATCAAATCCTTCTTTACACTCTTGTCATGTGTAGAGTTCGTTAAGGATATAAAATCCTGCTGTATACTCCTGTCATGTGTAGAGTTCGTTAAGGATATCAAATCCTTCTTTACACTCTTGTCATGTGTAGATTTCGTTAAGGATATAAAATCCTGATCTACACTCCTGTCATGTGTAGAGTTCGTTAAGGTTATTAAATCCTGATTAACACTCCTGTCATGTGTTGAGTTCGTTAAGGATATCAAATCCTTCTGTACACTCCTGTCATGTGTAGAGTTCGTTAAGGATATTAAATCCTGATGTACACTCCTGTCATGTGTAGAGTTGGTTAAGGATATCAAATCGTTCTGTACTCTCCTGTCATGTGTAGAGTTCGTTAAGGATATTAAATCCTGATGTACACTCCTATCATGTGAAGAGTTCGTTAAGGATATCAAATCGTTCTGCACAATCTTGTCATGTGTAGAGTTCGTTAAGGATATCAAATCCTTCCTTACACTCTTGTCATGTGTAGAGTTCGTTAAGGTTATTAAATCCTGATTTACACTCCTGTCATGTGTTGAGTTCGTTAAGGATATCAAATCCTTCTGTACACTCCTGTCATGTGTAGAGTTCGTTAAGGATATTAAATCCTGATGTACACTCCGGTCATGTGTAGAGTTGGTTAAGGATATCAAATCCTTCTGTACACTCTTGTCATGTGTAGAGTTCGTTAAGGATATCAAATCCTGATGTACACACCTGGCATGTGTAGAGTTCGTTAAGGATATCAAATCCTTCTGTACACTCCTGTCATGTGTAGAGTTCGTTAAGGATATTAAATCCTGATGTACACTCCAATCATGTGAAGAGTTCGTTAAGGATATCAAATCGTTCTGTATTCTCCTGTCATGTGTAGAGTTCGTTAAGGATATTAAATCCTGATGTACACTCCAATCATGTGAAGAGTTTGTTAAGGATATCAAATCGTTCTGCACAATCTTGTCATGTGTAGAGTTCGTTAAGGATATCAAATCCTTCTTTACACTCTTGTCATGTGTAGAGTTCGTTAAGGATATAAAATCCTGATGTACACTCCTGTCATGTGTAGAGTTCGTTAAGGATATCAAATCATTCTTTACACTCTTGTCATGTGTAGAGTTGGTTAAGGATATAAAATCCTGATGTACACTCCTGTCATGTGTAGAGTTCGTTAAGGTTATTAAATCCTGATTTACACTCCTGTCATGTGTTGAGTTCGTTAAGGATATCAAATCCTTCTGTACACTCCTGTCATGTGTAGAGTTCGTTAAGGATATTAAATCCTGATGTACACTCCTGTCATGTGTAGAGTTGTTTAAGGATATCAAATCCTTCTGTACACTCTTGTCATGTGTAGAGTTCGTTAAGGATATCAAATCCTGATGTACACACCTGGCATGTGTAGAGTTCGTTAAGGATATCAAATCCTTCTGTACACTCCTGTCATGTGTAGAGTTGGTTAAGGATATTAAATCCTGATGTACACTCCAATCATGTGAAGAGTTCGTTAAGGATATTAAATCGTTCTGCACAATCTTGTCATGTGTAGAGTTCGTTAAGGATATCAAATCCTTCTTTACACTCTTGTCATGTGTAGAGTTCGTTAAGGATATAAAATCCTGATGTACACTCCTGTCATGTGTAGAGTTCGTTAAGGTTATTAAATCCTAATTTACACTCCTGTCATGTGTTGAGTTCGTTAAGGATATCAAATCCTTCTGTACACTCCTGTCATGTGTAGAGTTCGTTAAGGATATTAAATCCTGATGTACACTCCTGTCATGTGTAGAGTTGGTTAAGGATATCAAATCCTTCTGTACACTCTTGTCATGTGTAGAGTTCGTTAAGGATATCAAATCCTGATGTACACACCTGGCATGTGTAGAGTTCGTTAAGGATATCAAATCCTTCTGTACACTCCTGTCATGTGTAGAGTTCGTTAAGGATATTAAATCCTGATGTACACTCCAATCATGTGAAGAGTTCGTTAAGGATATTAAATCGTTCTGCACAATCTTGTCATATGTAGAGTTCGTTAAGGATATCAAATCCTTCTTTACACTCTTGTCATGTGTAGAGTTCGTTAAGGATATAAAATCCTGATGTACACTCCTGTCATGTGTAGAGTTCGTTAAGGATATCAAATCCTTCTTTACACTCTTGCCATGTGTAGAGTTCGTTAAGGATATAAAATCCTGATCTACACTTCTGTCATGTGTAGAGTTCGTTAAGGATATCAAATCCTTCTTTACACTCTTGTCATGTGTAGAGTTCGTTGAGGATATAAAATCCTGATGTACACTCCTGTCATGTGTAGAGTTCTTTAAGGTTATTAAATCCTGATTTACACTCCTGTCATGTGTTGAGTTCGTTAAGAATATCAAATCCTTCTGTACACTCCTGTCATGTGTAGAGTTCGTTAAGGATATTAAATCCTGATGTACACTCCAATCATATGAAGAGTTCGTTAAGGATATCAAATCGTTCTGCACAATCTTGTCATGTGTAGAGTTCGTTAAGGATATCAAATCCTTCTTTTCACTCTTGTCATGTGTAGAGTTCGTTAAGGTTATTAAATCCTGATTTACACTCCTGTCATGTGTTGAGTTCGTTAAGGATATCAAATCCTTCTGTACACTCCTGTCATGTGTAGAGTTCGTTAAGGATATTAAATCCTGATGTACACTGCTGTCATGTGTAGAGTTGGTAAAATATCAAATCCTTCTGTACACTCTTGTTATGTGTAGAGTTCGTTAAGGATATCAAATCCTGATGTACACACCTGGCATGTGTAGAGTTTGTTAAGGATATCAAATCCTTCTGTACACTCCTGTCATGTGTAGAGTTCGTTAAGGATATTAAATCCTGATGTACACTCCAATCATGTGAAGATTACGTTAAGGATATCAAATCGTTCTGCACAATCGTGTCATGTGTAGAGTTCGTTAAGGATATCAAATCCTTCTTTACACTCTTGTCATGTGTAGAGTTCGTTAAGGATATAAAATCCTGCTGTATACTCCTGTCATGTGTAGAGTTCGTTAAGGATATCAAATCCTTCTTTACAGTCTTGTCATGTGTAGAGTTCGTTAAGGATATAAAATCCTGATCTACACTCCTGTCATGTGTAGAGTTCGTTAAGGTTATTAAATCCTGATTAACACTCCTGTCATGTGTTGAGTTCGTTAAGGATATCAAATCCTTTTGTACACTCCTGTCATGTGTAGAGTTCGTTAAGGATATTAAATCCTGATGTACACTCCTGTCATGTGTAGAGTTGGTTAAGGATATCAAATCGTTCTGTACTCTCCTGTCATGTGTAGAGTTCGTTAAGGATATTAAATCCTGATGTACACTCCTATCATGTGAAGAGTTCGTTCAGGATATCAAATCGTTCTGCACAATCTTGTCATGTGTAGAGTTCGTTAAGGATATCAAATCCTTACTTACACTCTTGTCATGTGTAGAGTTCGTTAAGGTTATTAAATCCTGATTTACACTCCTGTCATGTGTTGAGTTCGTTAAGGATATCAAATCCTTCTGTACACTCCTGTCATGTGTAGAGTTCGTTAAGGATATCAAATCCTGATGTACACTCCTGTCATGTGTAGAGTTGGTTAAGGATATCAAATCCTTCTGTACACTCTTGTCATGTGTAGAGTTCGTTAAGGATATCAAATCCTGATGTACACACCTGGCATGTGTAGAGTTCGTTAAGGATATCAAATCCTTCTGTACACTCCTGTCATGTGTAGAGTTCGTTAAGGATATTAAATCCTGATGTACACTCCAATCATGTGAAGAGTTCGTTAAGGATATCAAATCGTTCTGTACTCTCCTGTCATGTGTAGAGTTCGTTAAGGATATTAAATCCTGATGTACACTCCTATCATGTGAAGAGTTTGTTAAGGATATCAGATCGTTCTGCACAATCTTGTCATGTGTAGAGTTCGTTAAGGATATCAAATCCTTACTTACACTCTTGTCATGTGTAGAGTTCGTTAAGGTTATTAAATCCTGATTTACACTCCTGTCATGTGTTGAGTTCGTTAAGGATATCAAATCCTTCTGTACACTCCTGTCATGTGTAGAGTTCGTTAAGGATATTAAATCCTGATGTACACTCCTGTCATGTGTAGAGTTGGTTAAGGATATCAAATCCTTCTGTACACTCTTGTCATGTGTAGAGTTCGTTAAGGATATCAAATCCTGATGTACACACCTGGCATGTGTAGAGTTCGTTAAGGATATCAAATCCTTCTGTACACTCCTGTCATGTGTAGAGTTCGTTAAGGATAATAAATTCTGATGTACACTCCAATCATGTGAAGAGTTCGTTAAGGATATCAAATCGTTCTGCACAATCTTGTCATGTGTAGAGTTCGTTAAGGATATCAAATCCTTCTTTACACTCTTGTCATGTGTAGAGTTCGTTAAGGATATTAAATCCTGATGTACACTCCAATCATGTGAAGAGTTCGTTAAGGATATCAAATCGTTCTGTACTCTCCTGTCATGTGTAGAGTTCGTTAAGGATATTAAATCCTGATGTACACTCCTGTCATGTGTAGAGTTCGTTAAGGATATTAAATCCTGATGTACACTCCAATCATGTGAAGAGTTCGTTAAGGATATCAAATCGTTCTGTACTCTCCTGTCATGTGTAGAGTTCGTTAAGGATATTAAATCCTGATGTACACTCCTATCATGTGAAGAGTTTGTTAAGGATATCAAATCGTTCTGCACAATCTTGTCATGTGTAGAGTTCGTTAAGGATATCAAATCCTGATGTACACACCTGGCATGTGTAGAGTTCGTTAAGGATATCAAATCCTTCTGTACACTCCTGTCATGTGTAGAGTTCGTTAAGGATAATAAATCCTGATGTACACTCCAATCATGTGAAGAGTTCGTTAAGGATATCAAATCGTTCTGCACAATCTTGTCATGTGTAGAGTTCGTTAAGGATATCAAATCCTTCTTTACACTCTTGTCATGTGTAGAGTTCGTTAAGGATATAAAATCCTGATGTACACTCCTGTCATGTGTAGAGTTCGTTAAGGATATCAAATCCTTCTTTACACTCTTGTCATGTGTAGAGTTCGTTAAGGATATAAAATCCTGCTGTATACTCCTGTCATGTGTAGAGTTCGTTAAGGATATCAAATCCTTCTTTACACTCTTGTCATGTGTAGAGTTCGTTAAGGATATAAAATCCTGATCTACACTCCTGTCATGTGTAGAGTTCGTTAAGGTTATTAAATCCTGATTAACACTCCTGTCATGTGTTGAGTTCGTTAAGGATATCAAATCCTGATGTACACTCCTGTCATGTGTAGAGTTCGTTAAGGATATTAAATCCTGATGTACACTCCTGTCATGTGTAGAGTTGGTTAAGGATATCAAATCGTTCTGTACTCTCCTGTCATGTGTAGAGTTCGTTAAGGATATTAAATCCTGATGTACACTCCTATCATGTGAAGAGTTCGTTAAGGATATCAAATCGTTCTGCACAATCTTGTCATGTGTAGAGTTGGTTAAGGATATCAAATCCTTCCTTACACTCTTGTCATTTGTAGAGTTCGTTAAGGTTATTAAATCCTGATTTACACTCCTATCATGTGTTGAGTTCGTTAAGGATATCAAATCCTTCTGTACACTCATGTCATGTGTAGAGTTCGTTAAGGATATCAAATCCTTCTGTACACTCCTGTCATGTGTAGAATTGGTTAAGGATATTAAATCCTTCTGTACACTCTTGTCATGTGTAGAGTTCGTTAAGGATATCAAATCCTGATGTACACACCTGGCATGTTTAGAGTTCGTTAAGGATATCAAATCCTTCTGTACACTCCTGTCATGTGTAGAGTTCGTTAAGGATATTAAACCCTGATGTACACTCCAATCATGTGAAGAGTTCGTTAAGGATATCAAATCGTTCTGTACTCTCCTGTCATGTGTAGAGTTCGTTAAGGATATTAAATTCTGATGTACACTCCAATCATGTGAAGAGTTTGTTAAGGATATCAAATCGTTCTGCACAATCTTGTCATGTGTAGAGTTCGTTAAGGATATCAAATCCTTCTTTACACTCTTGTCATGTGTAGAGTTCGTTAAGGATATAAAATCCTGATGTACACTCCTGTCATGTGTAGAGTTCGTTAAGGATATCAAATCCTTCTTTACACTCTTGTCATGTGTAGAGTTGGTTAAGGATATAAAATCCTGATGTACACTCCTGTCATGTGTAGAGTTCGTTAAGGTTATTAAATACTGATTTACACTCCTGTCATGTGTAGAGTTCGTTAAGGATATTAAATCCTGATTTACACTCCTGTCATGTGTTGAGTTCGTTAAGGATATCAAATCCTTCTGTACACTCCTGTCATGTGTAGAGTTCGTTAAGGATATTAAATCCTGATGTACACTCCTGTCATGTGTAGAGTTGGTTAAGGATATCAAATCCTTCTGTACACTCTTGTCATGTGTAGAGTTCGTTAAGGATATCATATCCTGATGTACACACCTGGCATGTGTAGAGTTCGTTAAGGATATCAAATCCTTCTGTACACTCCTGTCATGTGTAGAGTTGGTTAAGGATATTCAATCCTGATGTACACTCCAATCATGTGAAGAGTTTGTTAAGGATATTAAATCGTTCTGCACAATCTTGTCATGTGTAGAGTTCGTTAAGGATATCAAATCCTTCTTTACACTCTTGTCATGTGTAGAGTTCGTTAAGGATATAAAATCCTGCTGTATACTCCTGTCATGTGTAGAGTTCGTTAAGGATATCAAATCCTTCTTTACACTCTTGTCATGTGTAGAGTTCGTTAAGGATATAAAATCCTGATCTACACTCCTGTCATGTGTAGAGTTCGTTAAGGTTATTAAATCCTGATTTACACTCCTGTCATGTGTTGAGTTCGTTAAGGATATCAAATCCTTCTGTACACTCCTGTCATGTGTAGAGTTCGTTAAGGATATTAAATCCTGATGTACACTCCTGTCAAGTGTAGAGTTGGTTAAGGATATCAAATCGTTCTGTACTCTCCTGTCATGTGTAGAGTTCGTTAAGGATATTAAATCCTGATGTACACTCCTATCATGTGAAGAGTTCGTTAAGGATATCAAATCGTTCTGCACAATCTTGTCATGTGTAGAGTTGGTTAAGGATATCAAATCCTTCATTACACTCTTGTCATGTGTAGAGTTCGTTAAGGTTATTAAATCCTGATTTACACTCCTGTCATGTGTTGAGTTCGTTAAGGATATCAAATCCTTCTGTACACTCATGTCATGTGTAGAGTTCGTTAAGGATATCAAATCCTGATGTACACTCCTGTCATGTGTAGAGTTGGTTAAGGATATCAAATCCTTCTGTACACTCTTGTCATGTGTAGAGTTTGTTAAGGATATCAAATCCTTCTGTACACTCCTGTCTTGTGTAGAGTTCGTTAAGGATATTAAATCCTGATGTACACTCCAATCATGTGAAGAGTTCGTTAAGGATATCAAATCGTTCTGTACTCTCCTGTCATGTGTAGAGTTCGTTAAGGATATTAAATCCTGATGTACACTCCAATCATGTGAAGAGTTTGTTAAGGATATCAAATCGTTCTGCACAATCTTGTCATGTGTAGAGTTCGTTAAGGATATCAAATCCTTCTTTACACTTTTGTCATGTGTAGAGTTCGTTAAGGATATAAAATCCTGATGTACACTCCTGTCATGTGTAGAGTTCGTTAAGGTTATCAAATCCTTCTTTACACTCTTGTCATGTGTAGAGTTGGTTAAGGATATAAAATCCTGATGTACACTCCTGTCATGTGTAGAGTTCGTTAAGGTTATTAAATACTGATTTACACTCCTGTCATGTGTTGAGTTCGTTAAGGATATCAAATCCTTCTGTACACTCCTGTCATGTGTAGAGTTCGTTAAGGATATTAAATCTTGATGTACACTCCTGTCATGTGTAGAGTTGGTTAAGGATATCAAATCCTTCTCTACACTCTTGTCATGTGTAGAGTTCGTTAAGGATATCAAATCCTGATGTACACACCTGGCATGTGTAGAGTTCGTTAAGGATATCAAATCCTTCTGTACACTCCTGTCATGTGTAGAGTTGGTTAAGGATATTAAATCCTGATGTACACTCCAATCATGTGAAGAGTTCGTTAAGGATATTAAATCGTTCTGCACAATCTTGTCATGTGTAGAGTTCGTTAAGGATATCAAATCCTTCTTTACACTCTTGTCATGTGTAGAGTTCGTTAAGGATATAAAATCCTGATGTACACTCCTGTCATGTGTAGAGTTCGTTAAGGTTATTAAATCCTGATTTACACTCCTGTCATGTGTTGAGTTCGTTAAGGATATCAAATTCTTCTGTACACTCCTGTCATGTGTAGAGTTCGTTAAGGATATTAAATCCTGATGTACACTCCTGTCATGTGTAGAGTTGGTTAAGGATATCAAATCCTTCTGTACACTCTTGTCATGTGTAGAGTTCGTTAAGGATATCAAATCCTGATGTACACACCTGGCATGTGTAGAGTTCGTTAAGGATATCAAATCCTTCTGTACACTCCTGTCATGTGTAGAGTTCGTTAAGGATATTAAATCCTGATGTACACTCCAATCATGTGAAGAGTTCGTTAAGGATATTAAATCGTTCTGCACAATCTTGTCATGTGTAGAGTTCGTTAAGGATATCAAATCCTTCTTTACACTCTTGTCATGTGTAGAGTTCGTTAAGGATATAAAATCCTGATGTACACTCCTGTCATGTGTAGAGTTCGTTAAGGATATCAAATCCTTCTTTACACTCTTGTCATGTGTAGAGTTCGTTAAGGATATAAAATCCTGATGTACACTCCTGTCATGTGTAGAGTTCGTTAAGGATATCAAATCCTTCTTTACACTCTTGTCATGTGTAGAGTTCGTTAAGGATATAAAATCCTGATGTACACTCCTGTCATGTGTAGAGTTCTTTAAGGTTATTAAATCCTGATTTACACTCCTGTCATGTGTTGAGTTCGTTAAGGATATCAAATCCTTCTGTACACTCCTGTCATGTGTAGAGTTCGTTAAGGATATTAAATTCTGATGTACACTCCAATCATATGAAGAGTTCGTTAAGGATATCAAATCCTTCTTTACACTTTTGTCATGTGTAGAGTTCGTTAAGGATATAAAATCCTGATGTACACTCCTGTCATGTGTAGAGTTCGTTAAGGATATCAAATCCTTCTGTACACTCCTGTCATGTGTAGAGTTCGTTAAGGATATTAAATTCTGATGTACACTCCAATCATATGAAGAGTTCGTTAAGGATATCAAATCCTTCTTTACACTTTTGTCATGTGTAGAGTTCGTTAAGGATATAAAATCCTGATGTACACTCCTGTCATGTGTAGAGTTCGTTAAGGATATCAAATCCTTCTGTACACTCCTGTCATGTGTAGAGTTCGTTAAGGATATTAAATCCTGATGTACACTCCTATCATGTGAAGAGTTTGTTAAGGATATCAAATCGTTCTGCACAATCTTGTCATGTGTAGAGTTCGTTAAGGATATCAAATCCTGATGTACACACCTGGCATGTGTAGAGTTCGTTAAGGATATCAAATCCTTCTGTACACTCCTGTCATGTGTAGAGTTCGTTAAGGATAATAAATCCTGATGTACACTCCAATCATGTGAAGAGTTCGTTAAGGATATCAAATCGTTCTGCACAATCTTGTCATGTGTAGAGTTCGTTAAGGATATCAAATCCTTCTTTACACTCTTGTCATGTGTAGAGTTCGTTAAGGATATAAAATCCTGATGTACACTCCTGTCATGTGTAGAGTTCGTTAAGGATATCAAATCCTTCTTTACACTCTTGTCATGTGTAGAGTTCGTTAAGGATATAAAATCCTGCTGTATACTCCTGTCATGTGTAGAGTTCGTTAAGGATATCAAATCCTTCTTTACACTCTTGTCATGTGTAGAGTTCGTTAAGGATATAAAATCCTGATCTACACTCCTGTCATGTGTAGAGTTCGTTAAGGTTATTAAATCCTGATTAACACTCCTGTCATGTGTTGAGTTCGTTAAGGATATCAAATCCTGATGTACACTCCTGTCATGTGTAGAGTTCGTTAAGGATATTAAATCCTGATGTACACTCCTGTCATGTGTAGAGTTGGTTAAGGATATCAAATCGTTCTGTACTCTCCTGTCATGTGTAGAGTTCGTTAAGGATATTAAATCCTGATGTACACTCCTATCATGTGAAGAGTTCGTTAAGGATATCAAATCGTTCTGCACAATCTTGTCATGTGTAGAGTTGGTTAAGGATATCAAATCCTTCCTTACACTCTTGTCATTTGTAGAGTTCGTTAAGGTTATTAAATCCTGATTTACACTCCTATCATGTGTTGAGTTCGTTAAGGATATCAAATCCTTCTGTACACTCATGTCATGTGTAGAGTTCGTTAAGGATATCAAATCCTTCTGTACACTCCTGTCATGTGTAGAATTGGTTAAGGATATTAAATCCTTCTGTACACTCTTGTCATGTGTAGAGTTCGTTAAGGATATCAAATCCTGATGTACACACCTGGCATGTTTAGAGTTCGTTAAGGATATCAAATCCTTCTGTACACTCCTGTCATGTGTAGAGTTCGTTAAGGATATTAAACCCTGATGTACACTCCAATCATGTGAAGAGTTCGTTAAGGATATCAAATCGTTCTGTACTCTCCTGTCATGTGTAGAGTTCGTTAAGGATATTAAATTCTGATGTACACTCCAATCATGTGAAGAGTTTGTTAAGGATATCAAATCGTTCTGCACAATCTTGTCATGTGTAGAGTTCGTTAAGGATATCAAATCCTTCTTTACACTCTTGTCATGTGTAGAGTTCGTTAAGGATATAAAATCCTGATGTACACTCCTGTCATGTGTAGAGTTCGTTAAGGATATCAAATCCTTCTTTACACTCTTGTCATGTGTAGAGTTGGTTAAGGATATAAAATCCTGATGTACACTCCTGTCATGTGTAGAGTTCGTTAAGGTTATTAAATACTGATTTACACTCCTGTCATGTGTAGAGTTCGTTAAGGATATTAAATCCTGATTTACACTCCTGTCATGTGTTGAGTTCGTTAAGGATATCAAATCCTTCTGTACACTCCTGTCATGTGTAGAGTTCGTTAAGGATATTAAATCCTGATGTACACTCCTGTCATGTGTAGAGTTGGTTAAGGATATCAAATCCTTCTGTACACTCTTGTCATGTGTAGAGTTCGTTAAGGATATCATATCCTGATGTACACACCTGGCATGTGTAGAGTTCGTTAAGGATATCAAATCCTTCTGTACACTCCTGTCATGTGTAGAGTTGGTTAAGGATATTCAATCCTGATGTACACTCCAATCATGTGAAGAGTTTGTTAAGGATATTAAATCGTTCTGCACAATCTTGTCATGTGTAGAGTTCGTTAAGGATATCAAATCCTTCTTTACACTCTTGTCATGTGTAGAGTTCGTTAAGGATATAAAATCCTGCTGTATACTCCTGTCATGTGTAGAGTTCGTTAAGGATATCAAATCCTTCTTTACACTCTTGTCATGTGTAGAGTTCGTTAAGGATATAAAATCCTGATCTACACTCCTGTCATGTGTAGAGTTCGTTAAGGTTATTAAATCCTGATTTACACTCCTGTCATGTGTTGAGTTCGTTAAGGATATCAAATCCTTCTGTACACTCCTGTCATGTGTAGAGTTCGTTAAGGATATTAAATCCTGATGTACACTCCTGTCAAGTGTAGAGTTGGTTAAGGATATCAAATCGTTCTGTACTCTCCTGTCATGTGTAGAGTTCGTTAAGGATATTAAATCCTGATGTACACTCCTATCATGTGAAGAGTTCGTTAAGGATATCAAATCGTTCTGCACAATCTTGTCATGTGTAGAGTTGGTTAAGGATATCAAATCCTTCATTACACTCTTGTCATGTGTAGAGTTCGTTAAGGTTATTAAATCCTGATTTACACTCCTGTCATGTGTTGAGTTCGTTAAGGATATCAAATCCTTCTGTACACTCATGTCATGTGTAGAGTTCGTTAAGGATATCAAATCCTGATGTACACTCCTGTCATGTGTAGAGTTGGTTAAGGATATCAAATCCTTCTGTACACTCTTGTCATGTGTAGAGTTTGTTAAGGATATCAAATCCTTCTGTACACTCCTGTCTTGTGTAGAGTTCGTTAAGGATATTAAATCCTGATGTACACTCCAATCATGTGAAGAGTTCGTTAAGGATATCAAATCGTTCTGTACTCTCCTGTCATGTGTAGAGTTCGTTAAGGATATTAAATCCTGATGTACACTCCAATCATGTGAAGAGTTTGTTAAGGATATCAAATCGTTCTGCACAATCTTGTCATGTGTAGAGTTCGTTAAGGATATCAAATCCTTCTTTACACTTTTGTCATGTGTAGAGTTCGTTAAGGATATAAAATCCTGATGTACACTCCTGTCATGTGTAGAGTTCGTTAAGGTTATCAAATCCTTCTTTACACTCTTGTCATGTGTAGAGTTGGTTAAGGATATAAAATCCTGATGTACACTCCTGTCATGTGTAGAGTTCGTTAAGGTTATTAAATACTGATTTACACTCCTGTCATGTGTTGAGTTCGTTAAGGATATCAAATCCTTCTGTACACTCCTGTCATGTGTAGAGTTCGTTAAGGATATTAAATCTTGATGTACACTCCTGTCATGTGTAGAGTTGGTTAAGGATATCAAATCCTTCTCTACACTCTTGTCATGTGTAGAGTTCGTTAAGGATATCAAATCCTGATGTACACACCTGGCATGTGTAGAGTTCGTTAAGGATATCAAATCCTTCTGTACACTCCTGTCATGTGTAGAGTTGGTTAAGGATATTAAATCCTGATGTACACTCCAATCATGTGAAGAGTTCGTTAAGGATATTAAATCGTTCTGCACAATCTTGTCATGTGTAGAGTTCGTTAAGGATATCAAATCCTTCTTTACACTCTTGTCATGTGTAGAGTTCGTTAAGGATATAAAATCCTGATGTACACTCCTGTCATGTGTAGAGTTCGTTAAGGTTATTAAATCCTGATTTACACTCCTGTCATGTGTTGAGTTCGTTAAGGATATCAAATTCTTCTGTACACTCCTGTCATGTGTAGAGTTCGTTAAGGATATTAAATCCTGATGTACACTCCTGTCATGTGTAGAGTTGGTTAAGGATATCAAATCCTTCTGTACACTCTTGTCATGTGTAGAGTTCGTTAAGGATATCAAATCCTGATGTACACACCTGGCATGTGTAGAGTTCGTTAAGGATATCAAATCCTTCTGTACACTCCTGTCATGTGTAGAGTTCGTTAAGGATATTAAATCCTGATGTACACTCCAATCATGTGAAGAGTTCGTTAAGGATATTAAATCGTTCTGCACAATCTTGTCATGTGTAGAGTTCGTTAAGGATATCAAATCCTTCTTTACACTCTTGTCATGTGTAGAGTTCGTTAAGGATATAAAATCCTGATGTACACTCCTGTCATGTGTAGAGTTCGTTAAGGATATCAAATCCTTCTTTACACTCTTGTCATGTGTAGAGTTCGTTAAGGATATAAAATCCTGATGTACACTCCTGTCATGTGTAGAGTTCGTTAAGGATATCAAATCCTTCTTTACACTCTTGTCATGTGTAGAGTTCGTTAAGGATATAAAATCCTGATGTACACTCCTGTCATGTGTAGAGTTCTTTAAGGTTATTAAATCCTGATTTACACTCCTGTCATGTGTTGAGTTCGTTAAGGATATCAAATCCTTCTGTACACTCCTGTCATGTGTAGAGTTCGTTAAGGATATTAAATTCTGATGTACACTCCAATCATATGAAGAGTTCGTTAAGGATATCAAATCCTTCTTTACACTTTTGTCATGTGTAGAGTTCGTTAAGGATATAAAATCCTGATGTACACTCCTGTCATGTGTAGAGTTCGTTAAGGTTATCAAATCCTTCTTTACACTCTTGTCATGTGTAGAGTTGGTTAAGGATATAAAATCCTGATGTACACTCCTGTCATGTGTAGAGTTCGTTAAGGTTATTAAATACTGATTTACACTCCTGTCATGTGTTGAGTTCGTTAAGGATATCAAATCCTTCTGTACACTCCTGTCATGTGTTGAGTTCGTTAAGGATATCAAATCCTTCTGTACACTCCTGTCATGTGTAGAGTTGGTTAAGGATATCAAATCCTTCTCTACACTCTTGTCATGTGTAGAGTTCGTTAAGGATATCAAATCCTGATGTACACACCTGGCATGTGTAGAGTTCGTTAAGGATATCAAATCCTTCTGTACACTCCTGTCATGTGTAGAGTTGGTTAAGGATATTAAATCCTGATGTACACTCCAATCATGTGAAGAGTTCGTTAAGGATATTAAATCGTTCTGCACAATCTTGTCATGTGTAGAGTTCGTTAAGGATATCAAATCCTTCTTTACACTCTTGTCATGTGTAGAGTTCGTTAAGGATATAAAATCCTGATGTACACTCCTGTCATGTGTAGAGTTCGTTAAGGTTATTAAATCCTGATTTACACTCCTGTCATGTGTTGAGTTCGTTAAGGATATCAAATTCTTCTGTACACTCCTGTCATGTGTAGAGTTCGTTAAGGATATTAAATCCTGATGTACACTCCTGTCATGTGTAGAGTTGGTTAAGGATATCAAATCCTTCTGTACACTCTTGTCATGTGTAGAGTTCGTTAAGGATATCAAATCCTGATGTACACACCTGGCATGTGTAGAGTTCGTTAAGGATATCAAATCCTTCTGTACACTCCTGTCATGTGTATAGTTCGTTAAGGATATTAAATCCTGATGTACACTCCAGTCATGTGAAGAGTTCGTTAAGGATATTAAATCGTTCTGCACAATCTTGTCATGTGTAGAGTTCGTTAAGGATATCAAATCCTTCTTTACACTCTTGTCATGTGTAGAGTTCGTTAAGGATATAAAATCCTGATGTACACTCCTGTCATGTGTAGAGTTCGTTAAGGATATCAAATCCTTCTTTACACTCTTGTCATGTGTAGAGTTCGTTAAGGATATAAAATCCTGATGTACACTCCTGTCATGTGTAGAGTTCGTTAAGGATATCAAATCCTTCTTTACACTCTTGTCATGTGTAGAGTTCGTTAAGGATATAAAATCCTGATGTACACTCCTGTCATGTGTAGAGTTCTTTAAGGTTATTAAATCCTGATTTACACTCCTGTCATGTGTTGAGTTCGTTAAGGATATCAAATCCTTCTGTACACTCCTGTCATGTGTAGAGTTCGTTAAGGATATTAAATCCTGATGTACACTCCTGTCATGTGTAGAGTTGGTTAAGGATATCAAATCCTTCTGTACACTCTTGTCATGTGTAGAGTTCGTTAAGGATATCAAATCCTGATGTACACACCTGGCATGTGTAGAGTTCGTTAAGGATATCAAATCCTTCTGTACACTCCTGTCATGTGTAGAGTTCGTTAAGGATAATAAATCCTGATGTACACTCCAATCATGTGAAGAGTTCGTTAAGGATATCAAATCGTTCTGCACAATCTTGTCATGTGTAGAGTTCGTTAAGGATATCAAATCCTTCTTTACACTCTTGTCATGTGTAGAGTTCGTTAAGGATATTAAATCCTGATGTACACTCCAATCATGTGAAGAGTTCGTTAAGGATATCAAATCGTTCTGTACTCTCCTGTCATGTGTAGAGTTCGTTAAGGATATTAAATCCTGATGTACACTCCTGTCATGTGTAGAGTTCGTTAAGGATATTAAATCCTGATGTACACTCCAATCATGTGAAGAGTTCGTTAAGGATATCAAATCGTTCTGTACTCTCCTGTCATGTGTAGAGTTCGTTAAGGATATTAAATCCTGATGTACACTCCTATCATGTGAAGAGTTTGTTAAGGATATCAAATCGTTCTGCACAATCTTGTCATGTGTAGAGTTCGTTAAGGATATCAAATCCTGATGTACACACCTGGCATGTGTAGAGTTCGTTAAGGATATCAAATCCTTCTGTACACTCCTGTCATGTGTAGAGTTCGTTAAGGATAATAAATCCTGATGTACACTCCAATCATGTGAAGAGTTCGTTAAGGATATCAAATCGTTCTGCACAATCTTGTCATGTGTAGAGTTCGTTAAGGATATCAAATCCTTCTTTACACTCTTGTCATGTGTAGAGTTCGTTAAGGATATAAAATCCTGATGTACACTCCTGTCATGTGTAGAGTTCGTTAAGGATATCAAATCCTTCTGTACACTCTTGTCATGTGTAGAGTTCGTTAAGGATATCAAATCCTGATGTACACACCTGGCATGTGTAGAGTTCGTTAAGGATATCAAATCCTTCTGTACACTCCTGTCATGTGTAGAGTTGGTTAAGGATATTAAATCCTGATGTACACTCCAATCATGTGAAGAGTTCGTTAAGGATATTAAATCGTTCTGCACAATCTTGTCATGTGTAGAGTTCGTTAAGGATATCAAATCCTTCTTTACACTCTTGTCATGTGTAGAGTTCGTTAAGGATATAAAATCCTGCTGTATACTCCTGTCATGTGTAGAGTTCGTTAAGGATATCAAATCCTTCTTTACACTCTTGTCATGTGTAGAGTTCGTTAAGGATATAAAATCCTGATCTACACTCCTGTCATGTGTAGAGTTCGTTAAGGTTATTAAATCCTGATTAACACTCCTGTCATGTGTTGAGTTCGTTAAGGATATCAAATCCTTCTGTACACTCCTGTCATGTGTAGAGTTCGTTAAGGATATTAAATCCCGATGTACACTCCTGTCATGTGTAGAGTTGGTTAAGGATATCAAATCGTTCTGTACTCTCCTGTCATGTGTAGAGTTCGTTAAGGATATTAAATCCTGATGTACACTCCTATCATGTGAAGAGTTCGTTAAGGATATCAAATCGTTCTGCACAATCTTGTCATGTGTAGAGTTGGTTAAGGATATCAAATCCTTCCTTACACTCTTGTCATTTGTAGAGTTCGTTAAGGTTATTAAATCCTGATTTACACTCCTATCATGTGTTGAGTTCGTTAAGGATATCAAATCCTTCTGTACACTCATGTCATGTGTAGAGTTCGTTAAGGATATCAAATCCTGATGTACACTCCTGTCATGTGTAGAGTTGGTTAAGGATATCAAATCCTTCTGTACACTCTTGTCATGTGTAGAGTTCGTTAAGGATATCAAATCCTGATGTACACACCTGGCATGTTTAGAGTTCGTTAAGGATATCAAATCCTTCTGTACACTCCTGTCATGTGTAGAGTTCGTTAAGGATATTAAACCCTGATGTACACTCCAATCATGTGAAGAGTTCGTTAAGGATATCAAATCGTTCTGTACTCTCCTGTCATGTGTAGAGTTCGTTAAGGATATTAAATTCTGATGTACACTCCAATCATGTGAAGAGTTTGTTAAGGATATCAAATCGTTCTGCACAATCTTGTCATGTGTAGAGTTCGTTAAGGATATCAAATCCTTCTTTACACTCTTGTCATGTGTAGAGTTCGTTAAGGATATAAAATCCTGATGTACACTCCTGTCATGTGTAGAGTTCGTTAAGGATATCAAATCCTTCTTTACACTCTTGTCATGTGTAGAGTTGGTTAAGGATATAAAATCCTGATGTACACTCCTGTCATGTGTAGAGTTCGTTAAGGTTATTAAATACTGATTTACACTCCTGTCATGTGTAGAGTTCGTTAAGGATATTAAATCCTGATTTACACTCCTGTCATGTGTTGAGTTCGTTAAGGATATCAAATCCTTCTGTACACTCCTGTCATGTGTAGAGTTCGTTAAGGATATTAAATCCTGATGTACACTCCTGTCATGTGTAGAGTTGGTTAAGGATATCAAATCCTTCTGTACACTCTTGTCATGTGTAGAGTTCGTTAAGGATATCATATCCTGATGTACACACCTGGCATGTGTAGAGTTCGTTAAGGATATCAAATCCTTCTGTACACTCCTGTCATGTGTAGAGTTGGTTAAGGATATTCAATCCTGATGTACACTCCAATCATGTGAAGAGTTTGTTAAGGATATTAAATCGTTCTGCACAATCTTGTCATGTGTAGAGTTCGTTAAGGATATCAAATCCTTCTTTACACTCTTGTCATGTGTAGAGTTCGTTAAGGATATAAAATCCTGCTGTATACTCCTGTCATGTGTAGAGTTCGTTAAGGATATCAAATCCTTCTTTACACTCTTGTCATGTGTAGAGTTCGTTAAGGATATAAAATCCTGATCTACACTCCTGTCATGTGTAGAGTTCGTTAAGGTTATTAAATCCTGATTAACACTCCTGTCATGTGTTGAGTTCGTTAAGGATATCAAATCCTTCTGTACACTCCTGTCATGTGTAGAGTTCGTTAAGGATATTAAATCCCGATGTACACTCCTGTCATGTGTAGAGTTGGTTAAGGATATCAAATCGTTCTGTACTCTCCTGTCATGTGTAGAGTTCGTTAAGGATATTAAATCCTGATGTACACTCCTATCATGTGAAGAGTTCGTTAAGGATATCAAATCGTTCTGCACAATCTTGTCATGTGTAGAGTTGGTTAAGGATATCAAATCCTTCATTACACTCTTGTCATGTGTAGAGTTCGTTAAGGTTATTAAATCCTGATTTACACTCCTGTCATGTGTTGAGTTCGTTAAGGATATCAAATCCTTCTGTACACTCATGTCATGTGTAGAGTTCGTTAAGGATATCAAATCCTGATGTACACTCCTGTCATGTGTAGAGTTGGTTAAGGATATCAAATCCTTCTGTACACTCTTGTCATGTGTAGAGTTTGTTAAGGATATCAAATCCTTCTGTACACTCCTGTCTTGTGTAGAGTTCGTTAAGGATATTAAATCCTGATGTACACTCCAATCATGTGAAGAGTTCGTTAAGGATATCAAATCGTTCTGTACTCTCCTGTCATGTGTAGAGTTCGTTAAGGATATTAAATCCTGATGTACACTCCAATCATGTGAAGAGTTTGTTAAGGATATCAAATCGTTCTGCACAATCTTGTCATGTGTAGAGTTCGTTAAGGATATCAAATCCTTCTTTACACTTTTGTCATGTGTAGAGTTCGTTAAGGATATAAAATCCTGATGTACACTCCTGTCATGTGTAGAGTTCGTTAAGGTTATCAAATCCTTCTTTACACTCTTGTCATGTGTAGAGTTGGTTAAGGATATAAAATCCTGATGTACACTCCTGTCATGTGTAGAGTTCGTTAAGGTTATTAAATACTGATTTACACTCCTGTCATGTGTTGAGTTCGTTAAGGATATCAAATCCTTCTGTACACTCCTGTCATGTGTAGAGTTCGTTAAGGATATTAAATCTTGATGTACACTCCTGTCATGTGTAGAGTTGGTTAAGGATATCAAATCCTTCTCTACACTCTTGTCATGTGTAGAGTTCGTTAAGGATATCAAATCCTGATATACACACCTGGCATGTGTAGAGTTCGTTAAGGATATCAAATCCTTCTGTACACTCCTGTCATGTGTAGAGTTGGTTAAGGATATTAAATCCTGATGTACACTCCAATCATGTGAAGAGTTCGTTAAGGATATTAAATCGTTCTGCACAATCTTGTCATGTGTAGAGTTCGTTAAGGATATCAAATCCTTCTTTACACTCTTGTCATGTGTAGAGTTCGTTAAGGATATAAAATCCTGATGTACACTCCTGTCATGTGTAGAGTTCGTTAAGGTTATTAAATCCTGATTTACACTCCTGTCATGTGTTGAGTTCGTTAAGGATATCAAATTCTTCTGTACACTCCTGTCATGTGTAGAGTTCGTTAAGGATATTAAATCCTGATGTACACTCCTGTCATGTGTAGAGTTGGTTAAGGATATCAAATCCTTCTGTACACTCTTGTCATGTGTAGAGTTCGTTAAGGATATCAAATCCTGATGTACACACCTGGCATGTGTAGAGTTCGTTAAGGATATCAAATCCTTCTGTACACTCCTGTCATGTGTATAGTTCGTTAAGGATATTAAATCCTGATGTACACTCCAATCATGTGAAGAGTTCGTTAAGGATATTAAATCGTTCTGCACAATCTTGTCATGTGTAGAGTTCGTTAAGGATATCAAATCCTTCTTTACACTCTTGTCATGTGTAGAGTTCGTTAAGGATATAAAATCCTGATGTACACTCCTGTCATGTGTAGAGTTCGTTAAGGATATCAAATCCTTCTTTACACTCTTGTCATGTGTAGAGTTCGTTAAGGATATAAAATCCTGATGTACACTCCTGTCATGTGTAGAGTTCGTTAAGGATATCAAATCCTTCTTTACACTCTTGTCATGTGTAGAGTTCGTTAAGGATATAAAATCCTGATGTACACTCCTGTCATGTGTAGAGTTCTTTAAGGTTATTAAATCCTGATTTACACTCCAGTCATGTGTTGAGTTCGTTAAGGATATCAAATCCTTCTGTACACTCCTGTCATGTGTAGAGTTCGTTAAGGATATTAAATTCTGATGTACACTCCAATCATATGAAGAGTTCGTTAAGGATATCAAATCCTTCTTTACACTTTTGTCATGTGTAGAGTTCGTTAAGGATATAAAATCCTGATATACACTCCTGTCATGTGTAGAGTTCGTTAAGGTTATCAAATCCTTCTTTACACTCTTGTCATGTGTAGAGTTGGTTAAGGATATAAAATCCTGATGTACACTCCTGTCATGTGTAGAGTTCGTTAAGGTTATTAAATACTGATTTACACTCCTGTCATGTGTTGAGTTCGTTAAGGATATCAAATCCTTCTGTACACTCCTGTCATGTGTAGAGTTCGTTAAGGATATTAAATCTTGATGTACACTCCTGTCATGTGTAGAGTTGGTTAAGGATATCAAATCCTTCTCTACACTCTTGTCATGTGTAGAGTTCGTTAAGGATATCAAATCCTGATGTACACACCTGGCATGTGTAGAGTTCGTTAAGGATATCAAATCCTTCTGTACACTCCTGTCATGTGTAGAGTTGGTTAAGGATATTAAATCCTGATGTACACTCCAATCATGTGAAGAGTTCGTTAAGGATATTAAATCGTTCTGCACAATCTTGTCATGTGTAGAGTTCGTTAAGGATATCAAATCCTTCTTTACACTCTTGTCATGTGTAGAGTTCGTTAAGGATATAAAATCCTGATGTACACTCCTGTCATGTGTAGAGTTCGTTAAGGTTATTAAATCCTGATTTACACTCCTGTCATGTGTTGAGTTCGTTAAGGATATCAAATTCTTCTGTACACTCCTGTCATGTGTAGAGTTCGTTAAGGATATTAAATCCTGATGTACACTCCTGTCATGTGTAGAGTTGGTTAAGGATATCAAATCCTTCTGTACACTCTTGTCATGTGTAGAGTTCGTTAAGGATATCAAATCCTGATGTACACACCTGGCATGTGTAGAGTTCGTTAAGGATATCAAATCCTTCTGTACACTCCTGTCATGTGTATAGTTCGTTAAGGATATTAAATCCTGATGTACACTCCAGTCATGTGAAGAGTTCGTTAAGGATATTAAATCGTTCTGCACAATCTTGTCATGTGTAGAGTTCGTTAAGGATATCAAATCCTTCTTTACACTCTTGTCATGTGTAGAGTTCGTTAAGGATATAAAATCCTGATGTACACTCCTGTCATGTGTAGAGTTCGTTAAGGATATCAAATCCTTCTTTACACTCTTGTCATGTGTAGAGTTCGTTAAGGATATAAAATCCTGATGTACACTCCTGTCATGTGTAGAGTTCGTTAAGGATATCAAATCCTTCTTTACACTCTTGTCATGTGTAGAGTTCGTTAAGGATATAAAATCCTGATGTACACTCCTGTCATGTGTAGAGTTCTTTAAGGTTATTAAATCCTGATTTACACTCCTGTCATGTGTTGAGTTCGTTAAGGATATCAAATCCTTCTGTACACTCCTGTCATGTGTAGAGTTCGTTAAGGATATTAAATTCTGATGTACACTCCAATCATATGAAGAGTTCGTTAAGGATATCAAATCGTTCTGCACAATCTTGTCATGTGTAGAGTTCGTTAAGGATATCAAATCCTTCTTTACACTCTTGTCATGTGTAGAGTTCGTTAAGGTTATTAAATTCTGATTTACACTCCTGTCATGTGTTGAGTTCGTTAAGGATATCAAATCCTTCTGTACACTCCTGTCATGTGTAGAGTTCGTTAAGGATATTAAATCCTGATGTACACTCCTGTCATGTGTAAAGTTGGTTAAGGATATCAAATCCTTCTGTACACTCTTGTCATGTGTAGAGTTCGTTAAGGATATCAAATCCTGATGTACACACCTGGCATTTGTAGAGTTCGTTAAGGATATCAAATCCTTCTGTACACTCCTGTCATGTGTAGAGTTCGTTAAGGATATTAAATCCTGATGTACACTCCAATCATGTGAAGAGTTCGTTAGGGATATCAAATCGTTCTGCACAATCTTGTCATGTGTAGAGTTCGTAAAGGATATCAAATCCTTCTTTACACTCTTGTCATGTGTAGAGTTCGTTAAGGATATAAAATCCTGATGTACACTCCTGTCATGTGTAGAGTTCGTTAAGGATATCAAATCCTTCTTTACACTCTTGTCATGTGAAGAGTTCGTTAAGGATATAAAATCCTGATGTACACTCCTGTCATGTGTAGAGTTCGTTAAGGTTATTAAATCCTGATTTACACTCTTGTCATGTGTTGAGTTCGTTAAGGATATCAAATCCTTCTGTACACTCCTCTCATGTGTAGAGTTCGTTAAGGATATTAAATCCTGATGTACACTCCTGTCATGTGTAGAGTGGTTAAGGATATCAAATCGTTCTGTACTCTCCTGTCATGTGTAGAGTTCGTTAAGGATATTAAATCCTGATGTACACTCCAATCATGTGAAGAGTTCGTTAAGGATATCAAATCGTTCTGCACAATCTTGTCATGTATAGAGTTCGTTAAGGATATCAAATCGTTCTTTACACTCTTGTCATGTGTAGAGTTCGTTAAGGTTATTAAATCCTGATTAACACTCCTGTCATGTGTTGAGTTCGTTAAGGATATCAAATCCTTCTGTACACTCCTGTCATGTGTAGAGTTCGTTAAGGATATTAAATCCTGATGTACACTCCTGTCATGTGTAGAGTTGGTTAAGGATATCAAATCCTTCTGTACACTCTTGTCATGTGTAGAGTTCGGTAAGGATATCAAATCCTGATGTACACACCTGGCATGTGTAGAGTTCGTTAAGGATATCAAATCCTTCTGTACACTCCTGTCATGTGTAGAGTTCGTTAAGGATATTAAATCCTGATGTACACTCCTGTCATGTGTAGAGTTGGTTAAGGATATCAAATCGTTCTGCACAATCTTGTCATGTGTAGAGTTCGTTAAGGATATCAAATCCTTCTTTACACTCTTCATGTGTAGAGTTGGTTAAGGATATAAAATCCTGATGTACACTCCTGTCATGTGTAGAGTTCGTTAAGGATATTAAATCCTTCTTTACACTCTTGTCATGTGTAGAGTTCGTTAAGGATATAAAATCCTGATGTACACTCCTGTCATGTGTAGAGTTCGTTAAGGTTATTAAATCCTGATTTACACTCCTGTCATGTGTTGAGTTCGTTAAGGATATCAAATCCTTCTGTACACTCCTGTCATGTGTAGAGTTCGTTAAGGATATTAAATCCTGATGTACACTCCTGTCATGTGTAGAGTTGGTTAGGGTTATCAAATCGTTCTGTACTCTCCTGTCATGTGTAAAGTTCGTTAAGGATATTAAATCCTGATGTACACTCCAATCATGTGAAGAGTTCGTTAAGGATATCAAATCGTTCTGCACAATCTTGTCATGTGTAGAGTTCGTTAAGGATATCAAATCCTTCTTTACACTCTTGTTTTGTGTAGAGTTCGTTAAGGATAAAAAATCCTGATGTACACTCCTGTCATGTGTAGAGTTCGTTAAGGATATCAAATCCTTCTGTACACTCCTGTCATGTGTAGAGTTCGTTAAGGATATAAAATCCTGATGTACACTCCTGTCATGTGTAGAGTTCGTTAAGGATATCAAATCCTTCTTTACACTCTTGTCATGTGTAGAGTTCGTTAAGGATATAAAATCCTTCTGTACACTCCTGTCATGTGTAGAGTTCGTTAAGGATATAAAATCCTGATGTACACTCCTGTCATGTGTTGAGTTCGTTAAGGTTATTAAATCCTGATTTACACTCCTGTCATGTGTTGAGTTCGTTAAGGATATTAAATCCTGATGTACACTCCTGTCATGTGTAGAGTTGGTTAAGGATATCAAATCCTTCTGTACACTCTTGACATGTGTAGAGTTCGTTAAGGATATCAAATCCTTCTGTACTCTCCTGTCATGTGTAGAGTTCGTTAAGGATATCAAATCCTGATGTACACTCCTGTCATGTGTAGAGTTCGTTAAGGATATTAAATCCTGATGTACACTCCTGTCATGTGTAGAGTTGGTTAAGGATATCAAATCGTTCTGTACTCTCCTGTCATGTGTAGAGTTCGTTGAGGATATCAAATCCTTCTGTACACTCCTGCCGTGTGTAGAGTTCGTTAAAGATGTTAAATCCTGATGTACACTCCTGACATGTGTAGAGTTAGTTAAGGATATCAAATCGTTCTTTACTCTCCTGTCATGTGTAGAGTTCGTTGAGGATATCAAATCCTTCTGTACACTCCTGCCGTGTGTAGAGTTCGTTAAAGATGTTAAATCCTGATGTACACTCCTGTCATGTGTAGAGTTGGTTAAGGATATCAAATCCTGCTGTACACCCCTGTCATGTGTAGAGTTAGTTAAGGATATTAAATCCTGATGTACACTCCTGTCATGTGTAGAATTTTGGATGTCTACCAGAAGAGTTAACCAATATTGTATATATGGCACTCCACATACACGACGATGTTTAAATAATCAAAGTACTGAAAGTACTGGAAAGCGGTTAGCCTGGTAGCTCTGAAAGTTGAGATAAATTTTGATTAGCCCACTTTCAAAAAAGTACCTGGCGGTATTCAATTTCTCAAAAAAATGTACAGCCTTTTGATGAGGTTTTGGTTGACCCTTAGCTTTTTGTAATTATGTACGTTACATTTGTAACAAAATTTATGATGTTGTAATCAGTTTTAGATCAGAACCCATTTGACCAGACTGTTAACTGTGATTGTGGTAGTATGTAAATCACCATTACCCCGTTCCTCAGTTTTATTTCAAAATAAGGGATCAAATAGATGCATCTGAAAGAAAATGACCAATGAAAGTGTTTTGATACAAAATAAAATCCACTTTAAGACATTTTCTAAGCTGCAATAAACAAAACGAATATTTATTGAAAGTAACAAAATATCTCTCAACAAAAAATCTTATTCAGTTATTATGAAGTAATGTCTTATATCTAAACTAAGCACCTAAATACAGGAAGACCAACATCTTATTTCTTATCACTCATGATCTTTGATCTGGTTTAATTACAGAGAGCACTGCAAAAACATCAAAAAGTTATCTTCCATGTCAAAATCTTTAAACTTAGTCATGATATAGCATTTTAAAGCTCAGTTAATCAAAATGCCATGACCTTGCATATGGATTTTGCTTCCATCAGACAAAAATGTCTCAATACATCAAAAAGTAATGCCTGCATTGCAATTTTCCAAATAAAAAAACATCAAAAGGTTATCTTCCATGTCAAAATCTTTAAACTTAGTCATGATATAGCATTTTAAAGCTCAGGTAATCAAAATGACACGACCTTGACATTTGGATTTTGCTTCCATCAGACAAAAATGTCTCAATACATAAAAAATAATGCCTGCATTGCAATTTTCCAAAAAAAAAAAAAAAAAAAAAAAAAAAACAAAAGATCAATCATAAGAATTAAACTTAAGGAGAGAGCACCGATGGTTGACACACTGACATCATGTGAATAAGAGTTGGGTGCTTGTATAAAGCAGACTGACTCTTTGAGCTAGCATGTGAAAATCACTGAGTATGGCAAACAATAAAACATGCTTGCACATCTCACATACACAAACTTGTTCTTTAATTTATCCTAAGAAATTAATTAACTTCCTCCTGTCATGACTGGCTGGAAAATTGCTAATGTAAGATTAAACAGCAATAAAACCAACAAACCTCTCATTTAATGCATTAGATTATTTGTATGAACTTAATTTCTTCAGTGAAGGCATAAAACTTGCCGAATAGAGCCAAATTACATAACATGCCACTCAAGAAAGGAACAATTTGGAAAATGTTTATATGAAATAAATCTGTAGATGAGTTCATACAATGTAACACCATAGTGAAATTGTTACAATTAGTTGTTCCTGCATTTGTAATAAAAATTATAACTTTCATTGGTTGTTATCAAACTAAAATAAAATACAATGTATTCTGAAAGTGAATCTAAACAAGTTGATATCAGTAATTTGAAAAACTAATGCTGCATGTTTGTCTCTATAATTATTCATCCTAGTTTGTGAAAAGGTGATAATGATGCAGTCTGTTGTATAAGTAGCCAATATTCATTAGTTTTCTGATATTATATGCCTACTCTGGTTCTATTCAGGGTATACTGGAGTAGAGTGGAGAGACAAATGGTGTTTTAAACCCCGTCAAGATACTGATTCTTTCTCATAAGTAGCAAGGTAGTCTGTCCTAAGCTGATGGAGTAAACTGGAGTGCCTGGAGATAGGCAAAGGCTTTCAACAAGCTATTGTAAAACTTTTTCATCCTAGGTTCTGTCACTGTGGGATTCAAACCTACTCAGTAAGATGTACTTTGATCTGTGAGCATGTGATTCAACTTCATCTAATGAGGTTTAACGTCCCAATCAAGAATATTTCACTTATATTGAGACCTCACCAACTGTAGATAAAGTGACAGAAATGTTTACCTTTGCAGTGTGGTTAGGGCAATGTGCAGGGAGGGTTCTGTAGGGTGCCATGCCTGTCATGACACTGGACTTCAGTTTTTAAGGTCTACTCTGAAACCTCATGATTTTCATTACTAAATGCAGAGTGCTTGACCAAAAAAGGTCACTACCAGTTTTCAAGTATTGGTCAGACCCAGTCTGACTTTGAACCCCGAACCTCCCTAATACAAAGCGAGCACTCTACCAACTGAGCAAACATAATGATGTAGGCATGTGACTTAGACCACTTGTCCACCAAGGCCCCAATGTTAGGGTACTTTAATAATATGAAAAGAAATTTCTGGAGAAAATTTTATTTACAGCAACATAAAAACAAAAGGACCATGAAGGCCTTGGACACTCACCTGAAATGATGTACACTCAGCTTGATTTTAGTAAATTGGACCTTTTCTATAATTTGACCTAGTGACCTACTTATTGACCCAACATGACCCTTAAACATCCTTAAGCTAGCTTTTTTCAAGAGGATCATTCTGAGAAAGCTGATAAGATTGGGATAAAATTATGGGCCCAGGAGCGTTAAAAAGGTTTTTCTATAATTTCTCTAAGTGACCTACTTATTGACCCAAAATGATCCTTAAACAAACTTAAGCTAGCTTTTGTCAAGAGCATCATCCTGAGCAAGGTTGATGAAGATTAGACTGAAATTTGGGCCTCAGAAGTGTTAACAAGGTTTTTCTATAAATTGACCCAGTAACCTTTTTATTGAACCAGTATGGCCAATATATGAAACTGAGCTAGCGCTAGTCACGAAGATCATTCTGAGCAAGTCTGATAAAGATTGGACTAAATTTGACGCACGACACACAAAGGATAACACGACGGACATTGACCCATCACAATAGCTCACTTGAGCACTACCGGTATGTGCTCAGGTGATCTAAAAATGTTGCTAATAGAAACAAGTTCCAATTAATGTTAATGTTTTTGGTTTATCATCTTAATCTTTATATTGTTACAAAAGGAAATACATGTATATTTATTAAGGGCATATGGTCATTTGATATAAAAGAATATTTAAAAGTAAAGTTTAACAGACCACAATATGTCTGAAAAGATATCACTTGTGTATTAAGAAAAAGCACAATTTGTCTTTTAGCAGAATTTACTTTCAAAAAACCTTGCTTTGATAATCATGGGCAATCTCAGTTATCAATCCATTTCATTGTCAATTTGACTCTTGTCAATAGATGGTTATTGTGTTTTCAAGTGTTGTATCTTGTCGGGTTCAAAGGTGTCCATTTTTACAAATAAGCATGCATTCTGGTTTATGGTATCATGTTCAGATCTACTGTGATTTTTCAAATAAATCCTGAACGGCCTGTCTTTATTTGCTTGTTGCTCCTTCAGTCTGTTATTTCTGAAAATAGAAAAAAAACAAACAAAAACTTTTTTAAATAATAACAACTTTTTAAAAAAATGAGTTAAAAAATAAATCATACTTAACATTCCTGAGAATATACTGAATATCACATTTGAAAAAGGATCTCGAGACCTTTGAGTATAACTCAATGAAAAAAAAAAAAACAAATTTAAAATATTGAAATACACATTTACTTGAAAAGGATCTCGAGACCTCTGAGTATAACTCAATGAAAAAAGAAGCAAATTTAAAATATTGAAATACACATTTACTTGAAACAGGATCTCGAGACCTTTGAGTAAATATAACTCGATGAAGCAAAAACAAATTTTAAAAATTTAAATACACATTTACTTGACAAAAGATCTCGGACCTTTGGGTATAACTGGATGAAGCAAAAACAAATTGCCAGGTGGTCAATCTTAGTGTTACTGCTATAAAGTTGTGCAAGTGGCAATATACTTTACTTAAATTGAGATTTCTCAAGCTAAAGTATAATCAGACATGTTTTACACACAGTTCATCTGTCTGTAAAAATAAAACTTCTGAAAGTTTTTAATTTTCTTTATAAAATGTATTTACAACCTCACAGTCCAATGTAAATTGTATACTTAAGCTTTCTATAATTTGTGATTATCCAGCTTTACTGAGAAATTTAGCAATTTGCAATGATGTGAAATTAACCAAGTCTATTAACTCGACATTTTTTCCATGTAAAGCATTAGTGTATGTCATGACCTTTTTATTTCATAAAACCTGTTTACTATGCATAGAAAGGCAATTCAAAATATGACCTGTGACTGGCCTAGATTAAGGCCAGAACTAATAATGTTCTGTTTCATTGCTGTTCTACCATAAGCCATGGTATGTATACAAACTTTATTCCACATAAGAATGATGGGATGAGCTCTCTACATCCCAGTAGTTGTTACAAATTATTAATACCTGTCAAAGTCTTCATTAGACTTTTTCATTTCTTCTGTGACTTTCTCGCTGTTAAGTTTTTTACTTTACTAGTATGAGCCCAGTCTGGATTTGATCAGTCATACAGTTAAGATGGTTTGCCTGAATGATAATAATAATATCAATAATAATAACAATAACAAAAATAATAATTATAATAAATTCTTTTCCTGGTAAACTGACATTAGAGTTTACACAAAGAACAAATATCAATTACAGGTAAGGGGCCCCAGTGGCCAAGTGTTCTAAAGCACACACTTATGGATCACAGTGCCTCAGACAGATCCTAGTGTGGAAAGTTTGTCAGTACACTTGACAAAGGTCGGTGGTTTTCTTTGTGCACTCCGGTTTCCTCCACCATCCCAGAACTGACTGACCATTTCGAAATAAGTTAAAGAAATTAACTGAGCGTAAAACACAATTACTATACTCTCTCTCTCCCTTTCTCCCAATTATAGGAAACATGTAGAACAGTGAAACTGCCAACAGTTTTCAGATAAATGGTAGACTTGCTAACTCCAGTCGTATCGGGCGAATAAAAACGTGCATTTTAGAACTAGAGATACTTAGTAATTTCCACAGAAGTTTTTGAAATCGGTACTGTCATTATAGGCGTTTTCACTTAATTTTGGCAGTGATGAATGCAGGAAAACAGAAAACAATATACAAATATATTCCAGTACAGTATATCAGTTAATTAATAACATACTACCGGTGATGAAATGATCTGCCATCGGATCGCGTTTTAGAATCCAGTGATGTGTCATTTCTGCGATTGATGTCGACAAGCCAACCACAAAATTCTTCTTTCTTCGTTTAACTATTTTGTATCTTCCCTGTCTGATTATATAACTTTTGAAATTTTAAACCTCAAGTTAGATTACAACAACTTATATAATTACTTATTTATGTCGGAGTTCTCAATGAAAACAGTGGATGCTGCTGTGTTATAATCTATATTACACGGGAAGCATGCACACTGTCACTGGGGTCTGTTAGGTTATCGTTGAGACACTAAGTAAACATAAAGTTACGTTAACACTTCATTCATATGCGTTTTGTGAATGAAACTACACGCCATATTGCCAGTTGAAGGCATAAGGCATGACGGGAGTAGGCGTGGCATAGTAAATATCTCCCCAAACAGCATGTAGGAATCTTCGGTCAAAGGTCTAAGGTTACCGCTAGGAGTCGCTTTGACCTATCACTTCCTGCAAGACACGATGCCAATAAGCGGTTAGCGTATACGCTAACCGCTTAAAAATCAACAGAAATATTGAAAATCACCATGTTAAGTTATTATTTTTAGTATTTACAGGATCATTATTTATAAACATCTGTTCACTTGACACCATTTTCTCATTATATCCAGTGTCTGTTCACTTGATACCATTCTCTCACTATATCCAGTGTCTGTTCACTTGATAACATTCTCTCATTATATCCAGTGTCTGTTCACTTGATACCATTCTCTCATTATATCAAGTAATTGTTCACTTGATACCATTCTCTCACTATATCCAGTGTCTGTTCACTTGATACCATTCTCTCATTATATCAAGTGTTTGTTCACTTGATACCATTCTCTCACTTTATCCAGTGTCTGTTCACTTGAAACCATTCTCTCACTATATCCAGGGTCTGTTCACTTGATACCATTCTGTCACTATATCCAGTGTCTGTTCACTTGATACCATTCTGTCACTATATCCAGTGTCTGTTCAATTGATACCATTCTCTCACTATAGCCAGTGTCTGTTCACTTGATACCATTCTCTCACTATATCCAGTGTCTGTTTACTTGCTACCATTTCCTCATTATATCTAGTGTCTGTTCACTTGATACCATTCTTTCACTATATCCAGTGTCTGTTCACTTGTTACCAATCTTCCCCTATATCCAGTGTCTGTTCACTAGATACCATTTTCTCATTATATCCAGTGTTGATCACTTGAAACCATTCACTCACTATATCCAGTGTCTGTTCACTTGTTACCATTCTTTAACTATATCAAGTGTCTGTTCACTTGATACCATTCTGTCACTATATTCAGTGTCTGTTCACTTGATACCATTTCCTCATTATATCCAATGTCTGTTCACTTGATACCATTTTCTCACTATATCCAATGTTTGTAACTAGATACCATTTCCTCACTATATCCAGTGTCTGTTCAATGTCGGGTTTTTTTAATTTGTTTATCTTGCTATGTCTTCTTATCTCGCACAAATCTAACACTACTAGAAAACCTTACGTAGCTCAAACAGAAACTGCTTTGATTAAAACTTTATTTTTAAAAACATAACTTATCGTAAAAATCTCATGCGATGTAAAATAGCACATAAAAATGTACATGTTTTAGTTTCAGATGACAGATGCCAGTTTCCATTGGATATTGTTTTTCTCTTTGACGGATCCAGCAGTGTTGACGATATTGACTTTCTAAAAATCAAGAATTTTACAAAAAATCTTTTATCAACGTTTGTAGTAGACAAATATAATACAAGGGTTGGAATAATAGAATTTGCCTCTATTGTTGGTCACGTGATCCAACTTGAAGACACACTGGATTATGGGTATCTTTCCTTCAATATCGACAGCATAACTAAGACGGGCGGCGACACACAGACTCACCTGGCGCTACAGGAAATGATACGAATGTTTAATGTAACAAAACGCCCGAATGTCCCCCAGGTGTCGGTTTGTATCACTGACGGAAAATCCAGATATCCAAATTCTACAAAATTCTATTCCGATAAAGCAAAGAATTGTGGGATTACAGTATTCGCCATTGGTAAAGATGGCGCTACATTTCGTGATGAGTTGGAGTTTATTGCTAGTGGAAATAGTTACGTTGATATTGTCCATGATTTTGACTCTTTACCGTACAACCTGGCCACAAGGCTCTGCTCGGGTAAGACAAAAAATAAGTCTTTTGTCCAATATAGATTTTAAAGATCTCAAACTAACACGTAGGATTTGACGTTAGGGTAAACTTATTTTTGAGTCAGAAAACGCTCAAATTGCTAAAAATTTAAACTAACGTGAAATCTTTAATTTCTGTAGTGTTATGGTTTTCGTTTTTATTTTATTTTATAATATTTTTATAGACATCATTACCCACGAAATTACATACAAACGGAAAATGAAACGCATATATTATACATTAAACTTAAATTTTCCGCCCCAGTTAATATTCTTTCACTTGTTTTATAGTTGTAAGTATTGAGCTATTGGAGGAAACCGAAGTCGCTGACATTGATTGAGCTATATACACACTTCGTAAGGATCTGGCCCCAGTTCCACAATCATTCACTCAAATGAGTGCACACTCAACTCAAATGGTCCCTATTTTCACTCATCAATATTTTTAAATTTTGAAGTTTTATGAGACAATGTTTTGTTTTGTTCAACATATCTATGCTGAACAATTGAAGTATAACACTAGTCAATTTTAAATGTGCAATCACGGTTTTAAAAAATGGCATTCAAATATTCCCTTATTTGAGTTGAGTGTACACTCAGTTGAGTGAATGATTGTGAAATTGGGGCCTAATCGAGTAATTTTTTAACGTAGGCTGTAGAAGACGCTTTTAACTGCCTAAGAACTGTTGAAGGTGAGCTAGTAAATTGAATCAAGCTTTTATGAGGACTTGACTTTTGCTAGTTTTGCAACAAATTCACCAACCGACCCTTGCATGATTTTGGTCAAGAAAACGTTTCTAACGAAATCAATTTGTATTCGAGCTTCAATCTTCATTTACCTCATCGGTGGTTTAGTAGTAGAATGTCCGCATTCAGAGCGGAAGGTAGGCGGTTATAACCGAGATACTGCTTTCTCTCCTGTCGCTCGACAATAAGCTTAAGGGGGATGATTACTGACTAGTTTAACCGGTGACTGGATAATGTGTCTGTCTGTGGTATAATGAATTGGATAGCCAACACCTAACTAAAAGTCGTCCTTAGTGCGCGCCAGTACCGGTAAAACAAACCGTAATGTCAGAGAAAAACCAACGACCAAGGAAATGACAACCTTTCTCGCACTGGAAGCTGACCGAGTAGGCATCGAATTCAGCCGATGAGAGGTACTGTAATTCGTAAGCTCGCACTTTAGATCACACGGTTACCGAGGACCCCAACAAATTAAAGAAAACCTCGAATACCATTTTTATTAAAAGAGATAATGCGTAAAATGTGCCTGAATTTTTTTTTCTAATTACAGTTGCAGCATCTTCTTATACTACTGTACCTGGGACAACAACACGTTAGTATATGATTCTAAATTAATAAATTTAGGATTGTCAATACGATTTCATTTGGTTTTCATTGTCCTTATTGAAGATCTTTATTTTGATAAACTATTAATATGACCAGTTTTGGCCTACGGGGAAGTCATATAGGGATTAACATTTTAGTCTCTTCCCTATATATAGGTATATATGGCTATTAATTTGTTATAGCTGAACTTAAGGAATCCGTGGCGAAATGCCTGTATCGGAATATTATATATTTAAACTTCTTCTTGTCAGAAAACAAAATTTACATTTAAATTATTTTCTTATTTTTAAAAATGGCTATAAAAGCATTATTATTTGTTACACATATATAAAATGTATAGAAATAGCAGGAGTTATACACACACACACACACACACGATGGGCTGCCAATTCAAATTCTATATTGTTAATTGATGATTAATATAAGTCTCAGTGAAGTCGCACACATTAACAAGTTTTATATCATTTTTACGATTACCATACGTATACTCCGCTATCAATTACACCCTGCTGTTTTACGTATGCGAAGCATTTTTGCCCCATACTGGTATAAGATAAAAAAAAATCCACAGTTCTCATACTTAATAGCGTAACGACTTTTTTAGCTTCGTCAGACAGAATTGTGTCCCCTGGATATGACGGTAAGTGACTTTATATTGGTTTTACTTTTATTCGAACTTTACTTAAAATATTATTATATGTATATCTATATTATCTATATTTATATCGAATTGTGTATCTAGTGTGTATAGCGCATTACTCTCTAAGTGTTTCTGTTTTGTTTTTCTGCACGGCTTTAGGAGTCACGTTACTTACTAAAAATTATAATTCTGCTCGATATGCACGGCTTTAGGAGTCACGTTACTTACTAAAAATTATAATTCTTCTCGGTATGCACGGCTTTAGGAGTCACGTTACTTACTATAATAAAACTCAGGTGTGAAGTGTTTTCAGTATTACTAGATGAACATCTTGGATAGGGATATCGGGATTGTACGCTATCGGCTTTATATATACTAGTAATATCCTATTGTTCTGGTCCGTCAAACAGATTTTAAAACTTTTGTTTTACATCTTAATATAATAATAATGCCTGTGATCACCGGACTGGGTTTTAAATTTTGTAACTGGACTAGCATTTAAGTGTGGTCACTGGACTAGACTTTAAGTGTAGACACTGGACTAGACTTTAAGTGTGGACACTGAAATAAGCTTTTAATCACGTCTATCGTTTAGTTCCTCTGAGTTGTAAACCAGACTCGTCTCATGACGCGACGAAACAAAAACTTTTTAAAACAATAGCCGTATTCGACTATTTCTCTCGGTTTTCATTAAATACCTGTTTACCAATCAGACCAAAGACACCAACTTTATTTTAGTAATTTAGCTGGTAAATTGGTCTCAATGCTTCGTGTTAAGAAGTGGCAAGCCCGCTGAGAACTAGTCGAATAACAAATACAAAATGCAATCTGTGGCCTAATGGGTATCACAAATGTGGGAAAATGTCGAATTAACAATACGACTAATTTTTTATATATATATTTTATCGTTTAATTTTTTAAAAAGTTTTTTATTATTATTTTTTTCGTGTCATATTCCAAATACAGGTTTAATAGATCAGAACAGATTTTACTCCGGGGATTCTTCAGACTGTACAAAATTCTACATCACCTTTGATGTTAAAGGACAGAGAGTGAGTAAGAAGCTACAATGTCCATTTGGTTTGTTCTGGAACCAGAATTTATACACTTGTTCCTATCCACGTTTGATGGCCGTACTGAATTTGAAATGTACCGCAGGTATGTATACCTGGACACATCCGAGGTAAAACAAACACGTCATACTTAATTATATAATGCTTAAAGTATAAAAAAATGATGTGTATTCATTGTATTCATTTAATTTGTGCGTTATGGTAATGTTTTCTAAAGTGGTTACCTTGATTGAATTATATATATTTATATATATTAAAAAATATTTCTTTAAAAATGTTTTTGAAAATTGCTATAAATGGTTTACGCACTTAAAATTTGATTCTGTTGGATAAAGGGAGATAATTTTTATAGTAATAAAATATATATAGCTCGGCATAGCTAACAAAGAAAAAACTTCCGTAAACTTCATTAAACCTTTTAAAACACTCCAAGGCTTTTTGCAAAATACCACCTGTTAAATGCATTGTTTTATGACACAAAGCAAAGTAAGGTAAAGATCATGCCACACCCACCTTGATATGAAGACTTATGCCTTATGTTTCTTTATACAGACACATTCATTTTCAAGTAATTGTCATTTAACCGTGTCCGCCCACCATGATGTTTACTTTTTATTTAATTAGTACATACATTTTTTTTATTTTGTAACATTTACGTTTTATCCATCAGAGTTTGAGATTGAAATACATGAGAAATAAAATTTGGTCAATTTTATACGGCTGAGTTCTGAATTCTACCAATAGACACCAATTCAAACCAAACAGTAACATTGGTAGATAATGACTAATAGATTATGATTGATCGAAAATCCTCTAACTTGTACTGAAGATTTATATTCAAAGAATTATTATTATTTTTGAACATACCTTTCTTTTTTACTATTTTATTAAATAAACCCGGGAACATGAAATTTTATGCAAATCAATCTTGTAAGTCGCTGTTTTAATCACCACATGGTACCAATCTTTGTTCTTCCCATTGAAAAGTATAAGTAACATTGGTATCCATTGGTTATTTTAAAGTTACCCATGGTCATCTACATTTGTATTCTAGAAATATGAAACGCGAGCACTGTTTTGTCAGTTATGTTCTGTTTTGAAAACTCTGGGTTTCATTTATTTTTTGTTTTTATTTGTATTGTTTTGTCATTTCTGTACTTTTTCACCAGTTCTGTATTGTCATTTATGTGCTATTTTACGTCATTTCTTTACTTTTTCACCAGTTCTGTATTTTTTATCCGATCAGTTCTCCTTTTTCTTTGATTTTAGATCCATGTAATGGATACACTGCAGTCAATGTTCCAATGTCTGGTATCTGTAGCGGGTTTTGGAAATGTCAATCTGGATTTACTGTAGATTCCGGATGCTGCAATCTCGGATTATCTTTTGATTTTACATCACAACAATGTGTTTCTAATAACGCTTGCAGCGTCACCTGTATATCAGTTCCAAAGTTAAAAGACGGCAAGTACTGTATTACAATTATTTGTCACGTGCTTTGATCTGTAAAGTTATGAATACTAGTACGGAATACACTATAATGATTGAATAAAAAACTTTTAAATGATAGGGAAGATGTAAGCTAATGGCTGTTTTTATTATTATCTTTTTTCAAAACTTTCCTGATAATTCTTTATTTACTATCAGTTGCGTAATGTGTAAATTTTGTGTATTGTAAACTGGAGTAAATCGGACATTCTACGCGTCGAAATGTGACACTTATTGCCATTGTGACACTTATTGCCAAGTGTTTCATTATATATATATATAAATATTTAACTGATAAAACCAATATTTTCACAGCAGTGAATACATAATTTTCATCTGTGAAAATATATGTATTTCTCTTCGAATTCATTTAGAGGTTTTTTAAATTAGAGTTACTCCCCTTTCATTATTGCAAGCGGGTGCCCTGTACTTGTTTCTCGTCACACTTCGGTGCCGCAGGTTTTCCGAATTGCGTCAACCATTAGACGAGCGAATAACAGTGTACCTTGCCAACGTCTTGTCAAAAGCAAAACAACGGCCACATCTGTACGTTGACGGCGCAATCCATTGTTTTAATTAACCAAACATGTCAGATATAAAAACAATTCAAACAGTGATATAAAATTAATAGAACAATTAACAGTGCGCCGTCTCGTGAAAATATTGATTTTCTAACTTCACTCGACAAAATAAAATCCATATTCATACTTTACTGATAAATATTCTCTATATATTTCGAGAAAATTATCGTAACACGTTTACAAATACATGTCACGTCGTTCATCCTTTTGCTGTTTCCTTCAATTATTTATCAGAATATAACGATTTATTTCCGAAACACCATCTACAATTTGTTAGAGTTCTGTAGCTTCGTCTGACATTTACTTTTTTCTTTCTGTAAAATACCAGGATGTAACAGTTATGCTATACCTGGAAATGTTACACACTATGTAGAACATATCAAGGCATATGGACAGAACATTACCAGAGAATGTGCTTCAGGATCTGGCTACAATGAATCTACTTGTAAATGTTCTCTGAACTTAGGAGGTTTATCATCATCTAGTAATATACAAATTGACGGTAAGAAAATAAAAAAGTAAATAAGAAAATCAAAATTAAAATGATCTTAGATCTGCAATTAGCGATTCTGTAATGTAACGTGTATATAAAAAAGTCAGAAGTTTAGTTAAAAGGTAAAAAGATATCGAAATATGACAGATCAACTTGTCTTTGAAAGGCCAATACAACCAAAACTAATTCACTAAAGTTTAAAAGACATATCGGGCAAAAAACCAGAATTTTTGTGACGTTTTGAGAAAGTGAGCGGAGTCGTGAAATGGTATTTTATATCCAGGTTAAGACGCTTACATTACTTGTATCAAGACAATCAATTACTGGGGGAAACCCAATTACCCATAGAAAAACCGTCGACTTTTGGCAAGCGACGTGATAATTACACGAGTGGAATTCAAACACTGGCGATGAGAGACACTGTGGTCCATTAGCTTACCTTTTGTCCAACGAGGCCACGAAAACAACACGAATAAAACATCTGTTGTCATGATATTGTACGTCATTTATCTTTAAGTATTGCTCCTAAATATTCAACATAATACCAAAGACGATTATATATAGAGTGAATTAAAAATTGCATTAACTAATAAATTATTGTCATTTATTTTCTAATAAAAATACGTAGTTTTACGTAACTGTAGCGACCCCCTCTATATACATTACAATCTATTATAGCTATATAACACAATAAAAAAAGTCCAATTGTCTGTACATTCACACTTGAAGGGACCCCCTGTCTATACATAACAATCTATTACAGCTATTAACACAATAAAACAGTCCACTTGTCTATACATTCACACCTGTAGGGACCCCCTGTCTATACATTACCACCTATTATAGCTATATAACACAAAAAACGTTCACTTATCTATACATTCACACCTGTATGGACCCCCTGTCTATACATTACAACCTATTATAGCTATTAACACAATAAAAAGTCCACTTGTCTATACATTCACACCTGTAGGGACCCCCTGTCTATACATTACAACCTATTATAGCTATATAACACAATAAATAGTCCACTTGTCTATACATTCACACCTGTATGGACCCCCTGTCTATATTACAATCTATTATAGCTATATAACACAATAAAAAGTCCATTTGTCTTTACATTCACACCTGTAGGGACCCCCTGTCTATACATTACAATCTATTATAGCTATTAACACAATAAAAAGTCCATTTGTCTTTACATTCACACCTGCATGGACACCCTGTCTATACATTACAATCTATTATAGCTATTAAAACATTAAAAAGTCCATTTGTCTTTACATTCACACCTGTATGGACCCCTGTGTGTACATTACAACTTATTATAGCTATATAACACAATAAAACAGTCCACTTGTCTATACATTCACACCCGTATGGACCCCCTGTCTATACATTACAACCTATTATAGCTATTAACACAATAAAAAGTCCATTTGTCTTTACATTCACACCTGTATAGACCCCCTGTCTATACATTACAATCTATTATAGCTGTTAACACAATAAAAAGTCCATTTGTCTTTACATTCACACCTGTAGGGAACCCAGTCTATACATTACCACCTATTATAGCTATTAACACAATAAAAAGTCCATTTGTCTTTACATTCACACCTGTATGGACCCCTTGTCTATACATTACAACCTATTATAGCTATCAACACAATAAAAAGTCCATTTGTCTTTACATTCACACCTGCATGGACCCCCTGTCTATACATTACAATCTATTATAGCTATTAAAACAATAAAAAGTCCAATTCTCTTTACATTCACACCTGTATGGACCCCCTGTGTGTACATTACAACCTATTATAGCTATATAATGCAATAAAAAAAGTCAACTTGTATATATATTCAGACCTGTAAGGACCCCTTGTCTATACATTACAATCTTTTATTGCTATATAACACAATAAAAAGTCCATTTGTCTTTACATTCACACCTGTATGGACCCCCTGTGTGTACATTACAACCTATTATAGCTATATAATGCAATAAAAAGTCAACTTGTATATATATTCACACCTGTATGGACCCCCTGTCTATACATTACAATCTATTATAGCTATTACACAATAAAAAGTCCATTTGTCTTTACATTCGCACCTGTTAGGACCCCATGTCTATACATTACAACTTATTATAGCTATATAACACAATAAAACAGTCCACTTGTCTATATTCACACCTGTATGGACCCCCTGTCTATACATTAGAACCTATTATAGCTATATAACACAATAAAAAGTCCTATTGTCTTTACATTCACACCTGTATGGACCCCCTGTCTATACATTACAATCTATTATAGCTATATAACACAATAAAAAAGAACACTTGTCTTTACATTCACACCTGTAGGAACCCCCTGTCTATACATTACAACTTATTATAGCTATTAAACACAATAAAACAGTCCACTTGTCTATACATTCACAACTGTATGGACCCTCTGTCTATACATTACAACCTATTATAGCTATTAACACAATAAAAAGTCCATTTGTCTTTACATTGACACCTGTATGGACCCCCTGTCTATACATTACAACCTATTATAGCTATTAACACAATAAAAAGTCCATTTGTCTTTACATTGACACCTGTATGGACCCCCTGTCTATACATTACAACCTATTATAGCTATTAACACAATAAAAAGTCCATTTGTCTTTACATTCACACCTGTATGGACCCACTGTCTATACATTACAACCTATTATAGCTATTACCACAATTAAAAGTCCATTTGTCTTTACATTCACACCTGTATGGACCCCCTGTCTATACATTACAATCTATTATAGCTATTAACACAATAAAAAGTCCATTTGTCTTTACATTCACACCTGTATGGACCCCCTGTCTATACATTACAAATCTATTATAGTTATATAATGCAATAAACAGTCAACTTGTATATATATTCACACCTGTATGGACCCCCTGTCTATACATTACAACCTATTTTAGCTATATAACACAAAAGTCCACTTGTCTATATATTGACACCTGTAGGAACCCCCTGTCTATACATTACAACCTATTATAGCTATATAACACAATAAAAAAGTCCACTTGTCTATACATTCACACCTGTATGGACCCCCTGTCTATACATTACAACCTATTATAGCTATTAACACAATAAAAAGTCCATTTGTCTTTACATTGACACCTGTATGGATCCACTGTCTATACATTACAACCTATTATAGCTATTAACACAATAAAAAGTCCACTTGTCTATACATTCACACCTGTAGGAACCCCCTGTCTATACATTACAACTTATTATAGCTATATAACACAATAAAAAAGACCACTTGTCTTTACATTCACACCTGTAGGGACCCCCTGTCTATACATTACAACCTATTATAGCTATATAACACAATAAAAAAGAACACTTGTCTTTACATTCACACCTGTAGGAAGCCCCTGTCTATACATTACAACTTATTATAGCTATATAACACAATAAAAAAGACCACTTGTCTTTACATTCACACCTGTAGGGACCCCCTGTCTATACATTACAACCTATTATAGCTATATAACACAATAAAAAAGAACACTTGTCTTTACATTCACACCTGTAGGAACCCCCTGTATATACATTACAACCTATTATAGCTATATAACACAATTAAAAGTCCATTTGTCTTTACATTCACACCTGTATGGACCCCCTGTCTATACATTACAACCTATTATAGCTATTAACACAATAAAAAGTCCATTTGTCTTTACATTGAGACCTGTATGGACCCCCTGTCTATACATTACAATCTATTATAGCTATTAACACAATAAAAAGTCCATTTGTCTTTACATTCACACCTGTATGGACCCCCTGTCTATACATTACAACCTATTATAGCTATTAACACAATAAAAAGTCCATTTGTCTTTACATTGACACCTGTATGGACCCCCTGTCTATACATTACAACCTATTATAGCTATTAACACAATAAAAAGTCCATTTGTCTTTACATTCACACCTGTATGGACCCACTGTCTATACATTACAACCTATTATAGCTATTACCACAATTAAAAGTCCATTTGTCTTTACATTCACACCTGTATGGACCCCCTGTCTATACATTACAATCTATTATAGCTATTAACACAATAAAAAGTCCATTTGTCTTTACATTCACACCTGTATGGACCCCCTGTCTATACATTACAAATCTATTATAGTTATATAATGCAATAAACAGTCAACTTGTATATATATTCACACCTGTATGGACCCCCTGTCTATACATTACAACCTATTTTAGCTATATAACACAAAAGTCCACTTGTCTATATATTGACACCTGTAGGAACCCCCTGTCTATACATTACAACCTATTATAGCTATATAACACAATAAAAAAGTCCACTTGTCTATACATTCACACCTGTATGGACCCCCTGTCTATACATTACAACCTATTATAGCTATTAACACAATAAAAAGTCCATTTGTCTTTACATTGACACCTGTATGGATCCACTGTCTATACATTACAACCTATTATAGCTATTAACACAATAAAAAGTCCACTTGTCTATACATTCACACCTGTAGGAACCCCCTGTCTATACATTACAACTTATTATAGCTATATAACACAATAAAAAAGACCACTTGTCTTTACATTCACACCTGTAGGGACCCCCTGTCTATACATTACAACCTATTATAGCTATATAACACAATAAAAAAGAACACTTGTCTTTACATTCACACCTGTAGGAACCCCCTGTCTATACATTACAACTTATTATAGCTATATAACACAATAAAAAAGACCACTTGTCTTTACATTCACACCTGTAGGGACCCCCTGTCTATACATTACAACCTATTATAGCTATATAACACAATAAAAAAGAACACTTGTCTTTACATTCACACCTGTAGGAACCCCCTGTATATACATTACAACCTATTATAGCTATATAACACAATTAAAAGTCCATTTGTCTTTACATTCACACCTGTATGGACCCCCTGTCTATACATTACAACCTATTATAGCTATTAACACAATAAAAAGTCCATTTGTCTTTACATTGAGACCTGTATGGACCCCCTGTCTATACATTACAATCTATTATAGCTATTAACACAATAAAAAGTCCATTTGTCTTTACATTCACACCTGTATGGACCCCCTGTCTATACATTACAAATCTATTATAGTTATATAATGCAATAAACAGTCAACTTGTATATATATTCACACCTGTATGGACCCCCTGTCTATACATTACAACCTATTTTAGCTATATAACACAAAAGTCCACTTGTCTATATATTGACACCTGTAGGAACCCCCTGTCTATACATTACAACCTATTATAGCTATATAACACAATAAAAAAGTCCACTTGTCTATACATTCACACCTGTATGGACCCCCTGTCTATACATTACAACCTATTATAGCTATTAACACAATAAAAAGTCCATTTGTCTTTACATTGACACCTGTATGGATCCACTGTCTATACATTACAACCTATTATAGCTATTAACACAATAAAAAGTCCACTTGTCTATACATTCACACCTGTAGGAACCCCCTGTCTATACATTACAACTTATTATAGCTATATAACACAATAAAAAAGACCACTTGTCTTTACATTCACACCTGTAGGGACCCCCTGTCTATACATTACAACCTATTATAGCTATATAACACAATAAAAAAGAACACTTGTCTTTACATTCACACCTGTAGGAACCCCCTGTCTATACATTACAACTTATTATAGCTATATAACACAATAAAAAAGACCACTTGTCTTTACATTCACACCTGTAGGGACCCCCTGTCTATACATTACAACCTATTATAGCTATATAACACAATAAAAAAGAACACTTGTCTTTACATTCACACCTGTAGGAACCCCCTGTCTATACATTACAACCTATTATAGCTATATAACACAATTAAAAGTCCATTTGTCTTTACATTCACACCTGTATGGACCCCCTGTCTATACATTACAACCTATTATAGCTATTAACACAATAAAAAGTCCATTTGTCTTTACATTCACACCTGTATGGACCCCCTGTCTATACATTACAAATCTATTATAGTTATATAATGCAATAAACAGTCAACTTGTATATATATTCACACCTGTATGGACCCCCTGTCTATACATTACAACCTATTTTAGCTATATAACACAAAAGTCCACTTGTCTATATATTGACACCTGTAGGAACCCCCTGTCTATACATTACAACCTATTATAGCTATATAACACAATAAAAAAGTCCACTTGTCTATACATTCACACCTGTATGGACCCCCTGTCTATACATTACAACCTATTATAGCTATTAACACAATAAAAAGTCCATTTGTCTTTACATTGACACCTGTATGGATCCACTGTCTATACATTACAACCTATTATAGCTATTAACACAATAAAAAGTCCACTTGTCTATACATTCACACCTGTAGGAACCCCCTGTCTATACATTACAACTTATTATAGCTATATAACACAATAAAAAAGACCACTTGTCTTTACATTCACACCTGTAGGAACCCCCTGTCTATACATTACAACTTATTATAGCTATATAACACAATAAAAAAGAACACTTGTCTTTACATTGACACCTGTAGGAACCCCCTGTCTATACATTACAACCTATTATAGCTATATAACACAATAAAAAAGACCACTTGTCTTTACATTCACACCTGTAGGAACCCCCTGTATATACATTACAACCTATTATAGCTATATAACACAATTAAAAGTCCATTTGTCTTTACATTCACACCTGTATGGACCCCCTGTCTATACATTACAACCTATTATAGCTATTAACACAATAAAAAGTCCATTTGTCTTTACATTGAGACCTGTATGGACCCCCTGTCTATACATTACAATCTATTATAGCTATTAACACAATAAAAAGTCCATTTGTCTTTACATTGAGACCTGTATGGACCCCCTGTCTATACATTATAATCTATTATAGCTATTAACACAATAAAAAGTCCATTTGTCTTTACATTCACACCTGTATGGACCCCCTGTCTATACATTACAACCTATTATAGCTATTAACACAATAAAAAGTCCATTTGTCTTTACATTGAGACCTGTATGGACCCCCTGTCTATACATTACAACCTATTATAGCTATTAACACAATAAAAAGTCCATTTGTCTTTACATTCACACCTGTATAGACCCCCTGTCTATACATTACAATCTATTATAGCTGTTAACACAATAAAAAGTCTATTTGTCTTTACATTCGCACCTGTTAGGACTCTCTGTCTATACATTACAACCTATTATAGCTATTAAACACAATAAAACAGTCCACTTGTCTATACATTCACAACTGTATGGACCCTCTGTCTATACATTACAACCTATTATAGCTATTAACACAATAAAAAGTCCATTTGTCTTTACATTGACACCTGTATGGACCCCCTGTCTATACATTACAACCTATTATAGCTATTAACACAATAAAAAGTCCATTTGTCTTTACATTCACACCTGTATGGACCCACTGTCTATACATTACAACCTATTATAGCTATTAACACAATTAAAAGTCCATTTGTCTTTACATTCACACCTGTATGGACCCCCTGTCTATACATTACAATCTATTATAGCTATTAACACAATAAAAAGTCCATTTGTCTTTACATTCACACCTGTATGGACCCCCTGTCTATACATTACAAATCTATTATAGTTATATAATGCAATAAACAGTCAACTTGTATATATATTCACACCTGTATGGACCCCCTGTCTATACATTACAACCTATTTTAGCTATATAACACAAAAGTCCACTTGTCTATATATTGACACCTGTAGGAACCCCCTGTCTATACATTACAACCTATTATAGCTATATAACACAATAAAAAAGTCCACTTGTCTATACATTCTCACCTGTAGGGACCCCCTGTCTATACATTACAACCTATTATAGCTATATAACACAATAAAAAAGACCACTTGTCTATACATTCACACATGTAGGGACCCCCTGTATATACATTACAACCTATTATAGCTATATAACACAATAAAAAAGTCCACTTGTATATACATTCTCACCTGTAGGGACCCCCTGTCTATACATTACAACCTATTATAGCTATATAACACAATAAAAAAGACCACTTGTCTATACATTCACACATGTAGGGACCCCCTGTATATACATTACAACCTATTATAGCTATATAACACAATAAAAAAGTCCACTTGTATATACATTCTCACCTGTAGGGACCCCCTGTCTATACATTACAACCTATTATAGCTATATAACACAATAAAAAAGACCACTTGTCTATACATTCACACCTGTAGGGACCCCCTGTATATACATTACAACCTATTATAGCTATATAACACAATAAAAAGACAACTTGTCAATACATTCACACCTGTAGGACAATCCATCTTTTTCAAAGTTGAATAAAAATGCTCTATATCAACACCCTCTGTCATTAATGTCCGTATTATGCAGGTCTCATTTATAGACGGATTTCACTGAACAATAAAAGGGACAGTTCAAATTAAAAGTATGTGTATTACTTTATCTTATGTTTCTTTGTTCGCTTTTGTGATTAAAAGAAAACACACTTAAATAGCAGAAAGAAATTTGAAACTGACAACCATGTACTAGCCAAAAGCCAATGCAATCAAAATAAATAAATGAATAAATAAATAAATAAATTAATTAATTAATAAATAGATAAATAAATAAATAAATAATAAGACACATTACAAGTTCAAGGTCCTATCGGAGAAAATTATTAAAACAGCCAATCAAAATATATATAATGCTGGTAAAATCATATACAAACTAATCTTTTCATAGCTTGCAGGACTGTATTCTATGTGCCTGTAGAACAAACCACACCGGCAATAGACGGGATGGCGGACAGATCAGAAAATCAGCATCTCTATTATCATCAGGATATGACAACAGATACATTTAATAATGACGTCATGGCATATTTTAATGGCGTCACAAGTTTCTGTAATATATGGAGGTTCGCCTCCGATGAATACAGGTAATATTTTTAATTTTTTTTTTTTATATATTTTTAGGTCAAAAAGTTGATAATTTATATTGATCTAAATGATAAAAAACATTTATACTCTGAGTTTTATATTTATATGTAAGTTAAATATCCTTAAATTTCATATTTCACGAGGGTCTGTTATATAAATAAAACTACAAGATGGGTTAGGGTTACGGTTACGGTTAGCTATTTTTCCGAAATAAAACCATCATTTATAAAAGTACATAAAATATCAAGATTTACCACAGAGGTGCTGAAATATCTACAATAGCTGTGCCGAGTTCTGATGGAAGTAAAAAGGAATGGTGTTTTACGCCCCGGCCAAGATTCTTTCACTTATTTCGAGGCGGTCAGTTCTGGGATGGTGGAGGAAACCGGAGTGCCCGGAGAAAACCACCGACCTTCGGCAAGCGAACTGACAAACTTTCTCACACTAGGATCTGTCCCGAGTGGGATTCGAACCCAGGCGGTGAGAGGCACTGTGATCCGTGAGGGCGTTCTTTATATAATTAGACCACTCGGCCACCAAGGCCCCTAGGAAGTGAAACGATTTAATGGACAGGGAGCGAGACCTATATAGCAAGTGTATATTATTAATATGCTCGTGCATTTAAATACTTATATTGAGTGAATTTATTTACATACATCGCCCATGCAATGACTTTTTACAGGATTAAGGTTAGGGTTAGCAAGTGAGTTGTTGTTAAAATGCGTATCTCATGCATGATATATTAAACAGTATACTGTAAATATGATGATTTACACCCACAAATTGTTCATTAAACACACCACTTACACATTTTGCCAATATTTAGTGTCCGTCCACACTGGAAAGTTTTATAATCAGTAGTTTTTCTTATATAATATACAGTTTTGTATTTCTCTATCTCTTATGATTGTCTTGTAAGGCTAATTCTTGCTTTATATGACAAGAATGCGCAAAATGTCACCAGTAAGCTCATCGTGTGCGTTCATCATTTTCGAGGAAATGTCCGATAAATTGGACACTACCGTTGATTTAGACATCAGGGTACTTCATACCACTTAGTTTTAAATCTCGCCCTCTGAGGTCCTAGTGTAAGAAAGTTTGTTTGCTTACAAAAGGTCCGTGGTTTTCTTCGGGAACCCCCATTGCCCCTTTTATCCCAGAATTAACCGCTAGAATATAATAAATGAATCTTGGCTAGGACTTAAAACTCTATGTAGAAAGCAAATTCTAGCTAGAAACCTATGCTTGACGACATCCCTTACAACTAAGCGAGCACAAAAACAAACCAAGGAAATGAGCAAACATTACAGAAAGAGTCTAACCAACAGTAAAACAGCTAACTATATATTAAATCTCCTGACTTGTAACGGAACTAAGACAATGATGACAATAATGGCGTTCAATCATATGGTTGTATGTCATCACTGTGGGTTCGACCCCGATCGACCGCAAGTTAGAAAGAGTTTTTCTTGTCGTAGACCTTTACTGACTGGTTTGGTTCCTGTTTAAAGCACTAAGTGGTCTGATATGTTTTTCTTCGACATCGTCGGTGAGTGACTAACACTTTAAAGGTCGCTATCAGTGTACACCAGTGCTATGTAGATCATAAACACTTTAACATTCACGTTCCCTATAAACTTGTGTTAAGATTAATCCTCTAGAGTTAAAAAACTTACCTGTCATAAATAGTTGATAAATTGCTGAAGTGACGTTAAACAACACACAAGCCAATCTTCTAGTTAAAATATTTATAAAGGTCATTCAATCATTTTTTTTAACATTACACCAATTTTTATGCTTTCATTCAATAAGTTCAATTCTTGTTTAGCTTTGTATACTCATGTACGCCTTTATGCTTCGTCAGTGATATATTCTATACTGTATACATAATGTCATATTTAATCTCTTTTTAAGGAAAATGCGTATAACATTTGAGTTTGCGACAGAAAGTATCGACGATGTCAACTCTACTTATTTCCAAGCTATTTTGACAAATTGTTACTTTACTAAGCCATGCCTAACATCATTGGCTATACTGATAGACAGATCAAGTCACGATCTGGTATTCAGTTTTCTGTTGGTGGACCAAGATGTTCCGAACAACATAACACTGCCTTATATTGTAAGTAAATTTAAGCAGGATGAATAGTTACAGTAAATCTCGGGGTTCTAAAACACGACATTCTATAAGTGGAAGGGTCTCGGTGACCGAGTGATACAAAGTGCTCATTTTTAGTAAATACCTAAATGCCTTAATTTGAATCCCACTGGAACATTTCCTAGTTTGAGATAAACTTTTTTTCTTTGTCAAAGCTCGATGGTTGTCGTCGTTACCTTCTACTGATTTTTTTTATCTTAAACCTCCACATTGTAAATTAGAGAATCCTGAATGAGAATAAAACTCCATCATTTCACTCTCATCTACTTCTACAATCTACACACTGTAAAAGTCAGGGTTTTAGAGGTAGTTCAGACTTCTAACTGGTTACCTGTCAAATGGTAACTAGCTTTTGATTTAAAATTTGGATTTAACCCGTCTAAGCCGATAACACCCTGTGATGAAGAAATAATTTCGATAAGAAAGTAACTCTGTGCGATAAATTTAAAAAAAATATTGTTATATGTTTTTTTAAATGAAATATTTCAGTGCAAATTTTTTTTGATAAGTTTATCTTTTGCTTTAAATTTAAATTGAAAAAATTATTTTTATAGGAATATTTAAAAAGCGTAGCTTAGGAATAATAATAATAATAATAATAATTAAAACTAGCATTATGTTAAAATAATGTTTAGTATGCGCCAGTCTGTTATTGTCGATATTGCTACCCAATGTAAGTAAATTTCTAACAGACTTGAGATTTTTAAACAGTCATGTGACCAGCAAACTTTTGCGATTTCCGGATAAAAACAATATATGCTATTATTAACGTGTCCAATAACGTCAATCCGTTGTTTGACTTAACCGATGGTAACGTTTGTACTATGACGTCAAATTACAGGATAGATTTTATGTTCTTTTACAACATCAATTATGTTTGAAAAAACTATCACACCTTTTACTAAATTTGCCTTTAAAGTATGTTACATGATTCAAAGAGGTTCATGATTAAGGATGTACCCCCGGTAACAATTTGTGAGAGACAAATAATACCATTATTTATTGCGTTTCCTGAGTTATATGTTTTATCCTAAATACGATGTTATCACTGAATCTTTCGACGTAACATTTCCCAGTGAAAAAATTACAGGTTAACAAACACTAATATTTATTTATTTATTTATTTATTTATTTATTTATTTATTTGAGTATTTAATTTGATTCGTATTATAATCATATTTCTTCAGACAGACAGTTTAAACAGAGTGTCCGTTATCATAGGAGATACCTACATCTCACTGGGAGTAAACAACAACAATAAGTCATTGTCAGTTAGTGGTAAGTATACTAACAACAACAACAACAAATCATTGTTGGTAAGTGGTAAGAGTACTAACAACAACAATAAGTCATTGTCAGTTAGTGGTAAGTATACTAACAACAACAACAATAAGACATTGTCGATAAGTGGTAAGTATACTAACCACAACAATAAGTCATTGTAAGTTAGTGGTAAGTATACTAACAACAACAACAATAAGTCATTGTCAGTTAGTGGTAAGTATACTAACAACAACAACAATAAATCATTGTTGGTAAGTGGTAAGTATACTAACAACAACAATAAGTCATTGTCAGTTAGTGGTAAGTATACTAACAACAACAACAATAAGACATTGTCGGTAAGTGGTAAGTATACTAACAACAACAATAAGTCATTGTCAGTTAGTGGTAAGTATACTAACAACAACAACAATAAGTCATTGTCAGTTAGTGGTAAGTATACTAACAACAAGTCATTGTCGGTTAGTGTTAAGTTGCTAACAACAACAATAAGTCATTGTAGGTTAGTGGTAAGTATACTAACAACAACAACAAGTCATTGTCGGTTAGTGCTAAGTATACTAACAACAACAATAAGACATTCTCGGTAAGTGGTAAGTATACTAACAACAACAATATGTCATTGTCGGTTAGTGTTAAGTATACTAACAACAACAATATGTCATTGTCGGTTAGTGGTAAGTATACAGACAACAACAATAAGTCATTGTCGGTAAGTGGTAAGTATACCAACAACAATAAATCATTGTCGGTTAGTGATAAGTATACTAACAACAACAATAAGTCATTGTCGGCAAGTGCTAAGTATACTAACAACAACAATAAGACATTCTCGGTAAGTGGTAAGTATACTAACAACAACAATATGTCATTGTCGGTTAGTGGTAAGTATACTAACAACAACAATATGTCATTGTCGGTTAGTGGTAAGTATACTAACAACAACAATATGTCATTGTCGGTTAGTGGTAAGTATATTAACAACAACAACAACAATAAGTCATTGTCGGTTAGTGGTAAGTATACTAACAACAACAATATGTCATTGTCGGTTATTGGTAAGTATACTAACAACAACAATAAGTCATTGTCGGTTAGTGGTAAGTATACAGACAACAACAATAAGTCATTGTCGGTAAGTGGTAAGTATACCAACAACAATAAATCATTGTCGGTTAGTGATAAGTATACTAACAACAACAATATGTCATTGTCGGTTAGTGCTAAGTATACTAACAACAACAATAAGACATTCTCGGTAAGTGGTAAGTATACTAACAACAACAATATGTCATTGTCGGTTAGTGGTAAGTATACTAACAACAACAATATGTCATTGTCGGTTAGTGGTAAGTATACTAACAACAACAATATGTCATTGTCGGTTAGTGGTAAGTATATTAACAACAACAACAACAATAAGTCATTGTCGGTTAGTGGTAAGTATACTAACAACAACAATATGTCATTGTCGGTTAGTGGTAAGTATACTAACAACAACAATAAGTCATTGTCGGTTAGTGGTAAGTATACAGACAACAACAATAAGTCATTGTCGGTAAGTGGTAAGTATACTAACAACAACAATAAGTCATTGTCGGTTAGTGGTAAGTATACTAACAACAACAACAAGTCATTGTCGGTTAGTGGTAAGTATACAGACAACAACAATAAGTCATTGTCGGTAAGTGGTAAGTATACTAACAACAACAATAAGTCATTGTCGGTTAGTGGTAAGTATACTAACAACAACAATAAGTCATTGTCGGTTAGTGGTAAGTATACTAACAACAACAATAAGTCATTGTCGGTTTGTGGTAAGTATACAGACAACAACAATAAGTCATTGTCGGTAAGTGGTAAGTATATTAACAACAACAACAACAATAAGTCATTGTCGGTTAGTGGTAAGTATACTAACAACAACAATAAGTCATTGTCGGTTAGTGGTAAGTATACTAACAACAACAATAAGTCATTGTCGGTTAGTGGTAAGTATACAGACAACAACAATAAGTCATTGTCGGTTAGTGGTAAGTATATTAACAACAACAACAACAATAAGTCATTGTCGGTTAGTGGTAAGTATACTAACAACAACAATATGTCATTGTCGGTTAGTGGTAAGTATACTAACAACAACAATAAGTCATTGTCGGTTAGTGGTAAGTATACAGACAACAACAATAAGTCATTGTCGGTAAGTGGTAAGTATACCAACAACAATAAATCATTGTCGGTTAGTGATAAGTATACTAACAACAACAATATGTCATTGTCGGTTAGTGCTAAGTATACTAACAACAACAATAAGTCATTGTCGGTTAGTGGTAAGTATGCAGACAACAACAATAAGTCATTGTCGGTTAGTGGTAAGTATACTAACAACAACAATAAGTCATTGTCGGTTAGTGGTAAGTATACTAACAACAACAATAAGTCATTGTCGGTTAGTGGTAAGAATACTAACAACAACAATAAGACATTCTCGGTTAGTGGTAAGTATACTAACAACAACAATAAGTCATTGTCGGTTAGTGGTAAGTATACTAACAGCAACAATAAGTCATTGTCGGTTAGTGGTAAGTGTGCTAACAGCAACAATAAGTCATTGTCGGTTAGTTGTAATTATACTAACAACAACAATAAGACATTGTCGGTTAGTGGTAAGTTTTTGAACGTCTAAGAAAATACAATCATAAAATTGTTTCATTTTGTCTTAAGAAGTCACTTAAAAACAACCTAGAATCATGACTGACTAGTGAATACTTTTCAGTTTCTGATCACTGCTCTTTTAATCCTTTTTCTCAGCGAAAACACCTGTTTCTTCTGTTTAATTCATGTTTAACTTTAACTCTCTTTGACAAATATATATGTTAAGTTTGTTTAGTCTTTTGAATAAGAAGTTATAAAAAAGATAATAAGGATTATTTTGATAAAACAAATGTCACTTCTGTACCGACAGCTTGATGGTGCACTAATGGTAACATTGTCGGCTACTAAGAAAGATTACTCTGGTTCAAAACCCATATCCTACATTGTTTGAAGGGAAAAATAGTTCTTAAATTAATTATTATCAGTAGCAAATATTCATATTTAGTTAAATGTTCGGTTTTTATTACACTGGCTATACTATAGCCAGCTGAGCTTATGGCATGGTTTTGCGTGCGTCCGTGCGTCCGTGTGTCCGTGCGTGCGTAAACTTTAATCTTCTCCTCTGAAACCACTGGGCCAATTGGGACCAAATTCGGTGTGGAAGGTCCTTAGGTGGAGTAGACTAAAGTTTGTACCAGGCGACCCCGCCCGACATCCAAGATGGCTGCTGTTACTATAAATAGCAAAAACACATAAATAGCCATTGTTGAGTCAATTTTTAACCGATTTTGTTCAAATTTGAAATGTAGAAAGTAGATAGCGGGGCATTCAACATATGTAACGGGTTTTTCTGAGAAGTTTTTCGTTGACCCGAATTTTACGAATTATGCAAATGAGGTGTAATATTTAATCAATTCTTTGAAAATCTTCTCCTCCGAAACCACTGGGCCAATTGGGACCAAATTCGGTGTGGAAGGTCCTTAGGTGGAGTAGACTAAAGTTTGTACCAGGCGCCCCGCCCGACATCCAAGATGGCCGCTGTTACTATAAATAGCAAAAACACATAAATAGCCATTGTTGAGTCAATTTTTAACCGTTTTTGTTCAAATTTGAAATGTAGAGAGTAGATAGCGGGGGCATTCAACATATGTAACAGGTTTTTCTGAGAAGTTTTTCGTTGACCCGATTTTTACGAATTATGCAAATGAGGTGTAATATTTAATCAATTCTTTGAAAATCTTCTCCTCTGAAACCACTGGGCCAATAAGAACCATATTTGGTGTGGAAGGTCCCTAGGTGGGGTAGACTAAAATTTGTACCAGGCGACCCAGCTCGACATCCAAGATGGCCGCTGTTACTATAAATAGTAAAAACACGTAAATAGCCATTGTTGAGTCATTTTTTAACTGTTTTTGTTCAAATTTGAAATGTAGAAAGTAGATAGCGGGGCATTAAACATATATAACGGGTTTTTCTGAGAAATTTTTCGTTAACACGATTTTTACGAATTCTGCTAATGAGGTGTAATATTAAATCAATTCTTTGAAAATCTTCTCCTCTGAAACCACTGGGGCAATTTGAACCAAATTTGGTGTGCAAGGTTTGTCCGATTAAAGTTTGTTCCAGACAAACTTGTCCAACACTCAAGATGGCTGCTTTACTATAAATAGAAAAAACACTTAAATTGCCATTGTGGATCCATTATTCAACCAATTAAGCTCAAATTTGAAATATACAAATTATATCCTGAGGGATTCAACATATTTAACCGGTTTTTGTGGGAAATTTTTTGTTGACCTGATTTTCAAGAATTATGCATAAGGTGTAATATTTAGCAAAATCTTTGAAAATCTTCTCTTCTGAAACCACTGGGCCAATTGGAATGAAATTTTGTGTGGAAAGTCCAAATGTCGGCCTGACTAAAGGTTGTACCAGGCAACCTGGCCTGACATCCAAGATGGCCGTCATAGCTAAAAATAGAAAAAAAAGAACAAAAATTACCATTGTTGATCTTTTTTTCCACAAATTGAGCTCAAATTTTAAACATAGAAAGTATACTGTGTAGGATTCAAAATATATAATGTTTTTTTCTGAGAAAACTTTTATTGACCCAAGCTTAAGCTGATGAACCAATTATGGTAACCACATTACATTGTCTAACAGGCGCCACAATGGCCGAGTGGTTTTAAGAATTCGATGCTACGAATCACAGCACCTTTCACCCCTGACATTGTGCATTAATGCCAAGTGGCGCTAGCACTTCATCTTTCTTTGAAAGTTTGTATGTTAACTTGCTGCTCGGTCGTGGTTTTCTCCAGTGTCCTCCATCATTTCCAAAACTGACAGTCTCCGTATAAGTGAAATATTCTTGAGTTGAACGTTAAACAGCATTACAAACAAAAACAAACATTGTCTTACATATGCAGCAAGTAGAGCATCACAGGCCCTATTGGGCCTCCTGTTATTATATCTAGACTGATCTTTTGACGCACTTGATTTCTATTTATTTAATTAAAAAAGAGAATTGTATGTGATGAGAAGTAAACATTTTCTCATTCATTACAGAAACTATAAAGAGATCACCATCAGGATTTATTCTTGGAGCCGGTGGTTCATTTAAACATTTCAAAGGTTACCTAGATGAGGTAAGTTGTATATAGAAAATGTCTTCAGTTGAATCACTTCATAATAGTTTATCAGAGAATGACGGGGTTACCTAGTTGAGGTAAGTTTTATATAGAAAATGTCTTCAGTTGAATCACTCATAATAGTTTATCAGAGAATGGTGAGGTTACCTAGATGAGGTAAGTTTTATATATAAAATGTCTTCAGTTAAATCACTTCATAATAGTTTATCAGAGAATGATGAGGTTACCTAGATGAGGTAAGTTTTATATATAAAATGTCTTCAGTTATGAAGTTTATCAGAGAATGATGAGGTTACCTAGATGAGGTAAGTTTTATATATAAAATGTCTTCAGTTAAATCACTTCATAATAGTTTATCAGAGAATGATGAGGTTACCTAGATGAGGTAAGTTCTATATAGAAAATGTCTTCAGTTGAATCACTTCATAATAGTTTATCAGAGAATGATGAGGTTACCTAGATGAGGTAAGTTGTATATAGATAATGTCTTCAGTTGAATCACTTCATTATAGTTTATCAGAGAATGATGAGGTTACCTAGATGAGGTAAGTTGTATATAGAAAATGTCTTCAGTTAAATCACTTCATAATAGTTTATCAGAGAATGATGAGGTTACCTAGTTTAGGTAAGTTGTATATAGAAAATGTCTTCAGTTAAATCACTTCGTAATAGTTTATCAGAGAATGGTGAAGTTACCTAGTTGAGGTAAGTTTTATATATAAAATTTCTTCAGTTAAATCACTTCATAATAGTTTATCAGAGAATGATGAAGTTACCTAGATGAGGTAAGTTTTATATATAAAATGTCTTCAGTTAAATCACTTCAAAATAGTTTATCAGAGAATGATGAGGTTACCTAGATGAGGTAAGTTTTATATATAAAATGTCTTCAGTTAAATCACTTCATAATAGTTTATCAGAGAATGATGAAGTTACCTAGATGAGGTAAGTTTTATATATAAAATGTCTTCAGTTAAATCACTTCATAATAGTTTATCAGAGAATGATGAGGTTACCTAGATGAGGTAAGTTCTATATAGAAAATGTCTTCAGTTGAATCACTTCATAATAGTTTATCAGAGAATGATGAGGTTACCTAGATGAGGTAAGTTGTATATAGATAATGTCTTCAGTTGAATCACTTCATTATAGTTTATCAGAGAATGATGAGGTTACCTAGATGAGGTAAGTTGTATATAGAAAATGTCTTCAGTTAAATCACTTCATAATAGTTTATCAGAGAATGATGAGGTTACCTAGTTGAGGTAAGTTGTATATATAAAATGTCTTCAGTTGAATCACTTCATAATAGTTTATCAGAGAATGATGAGGTTACCTAGTTGAGGTAAGTTGTATATAGAAAATGTCTTCAGTTAAATCACTTCGTAATAGTTTATCAGAGAATGGTGAAGTTACCTAGTTGAGGTAAGTTTTATATATAAAATTTCTTCAGTTAAATCACTTCATAATAGTTTATCAGAGAATGATGAAGTTACCTAGATGAGGTAAGTTTTATATATAAAATGTCTTCAGTTAAATCACTTCAAAATAGTTTATCAGAGAATGATGAGGTTACCTAGATGAGGTAAGTTTTATATATAAAATGTCTTCAGTTGAATCACTTCATTATAGTTTATCAGAGAATGATGAGGTTACCTAGATGAGGTAAGTTGTATATAGAAAATGTCTTCAGTTAATTCACTTCATAATAGTTTATCAGAGAATGATAAGGTTACCTAGATGAGGTAAGTTGTATATATAAAATGTCTTCAGTTAAATCACTTCATAACAGTTTATCAGAGAATGATAAGGTTACCTAGATGAAGTAAGTTGTATATAGAAAATGTCTTCAGTTGAATCACTTCATTATAGTTTATCAGAGAATGATGAGGTTACCTAGATGAGGTAAGTTTTATATAGAAAATGTCTTCAGTTAATTCACTTCATAACATTTTATCAGAGAATGATAAGGTTACCTAGATGAGGTAAGTTGTATATAGAAAATGTCTTCAGTTGAATCACTTCATAACAGTTTATCAGAGAATGATAAGGTTACCTAGATGAGGTAAGTTTTATATAGAAAATGTCTTCAGTTGAAGTACTTCATTATAGTTTATCAGAGAATGGGTTGTTTATCTTACTTTTATTTTAAATAAATGATTAAGGACTTGTTAAATTATCAAATGTACTATCCTAGGATTAATTGGTCTTACGTCCAATAGGAATTTATTTCATCAGTGTTGTTGCTTGTCGAAATATGAAGTTTAAAACTAGTACTATTACCTTTATCAAAGCTGGATTGCCACGGTTTGAACCATAATTTGACTGATCATTGCAGAGAAGATTACTAGTTGACTTGTCATAGTCTTAACGTACTATTTTATCATATTATATAAGTATCATTTTTTATAAGTCGTTTTATTTCAACTGTTAAATAAATAGGAACATCAATTATTAAACTGTAGATTACGTGTATAAAACTTATAACAATTATCGATGATAATATTTTATTAGGTGTTTAGTTAAGCCTGTTTTTTTCATTCCATCTGTGAACTTCTCTGGTCTAAGACAACGGCTTACAAGACACGTATACCATCTCTGTGGCTTAATAATCTAAAGAGTTGGCCCTCACGCTAAAACAACGGCATACAAGACACGTATACCATCTCTGTGGCTTAATAATCTAAAGAGTTGGCCCTCACGCTAAAACAACGGCATACAAGACACGTATACCATCTCTGTGGCTTAATAATCTAAAGAGTTGGCCCTCACGCTAAAACAACGGCTTACAAGACACGTATACCATCTCTGTGGCTTAATAATCTAAAGAGTTGGCCCTCACGCTAAAACAACGGCATACAAGACACGTATACCATCTCTTTCAACAGAGTTACACTGAGGCTGCCGAGTTTAATTCTTATAAAATATAATAATGATAAATTCGCTTCCTTAGGTTAGTTTTTTCCTCTTCACACTCCGGTTTCCTCCACCATTTCAGTACTGAGCTGCTATGTAAAAGTGACAGAATCTTCACTGGGAGTCCATGACCTGTGTTCCACTTTACAATATTCTATCTTAGCGTCCTCAGTATCTTTATCAGAATATTTAGCAGTTAATTCAAAATTACCAAGAGCTCTTTTTTCATTTAAAGAAATGTTTATATTTAATTGCACATGCGTGTGACATTTTTTTCTCATTACAATTTTTTTTTCTTTTCTTTTTTTAATTACAGTTATTTATTTATTTATCTTGTTTCATATAGTTCAAAGTTGAAGATTGCCTTTAAAGAGGAATTTAAACTACACTGTTGGAAAAAGCACGATACCGTATTGTACATACCGTATGTTCTGCATTGGGACAAGAATAGCTGTTTGTTTGGTCAGCAGAGGCTTTGTTACTGTTTAAATTCGTGTTTATATAGAACTGATGTTTGTAATAACGTGTTACAGAAAATAATGAACATCTAACATTCTTGAGCCTAGTCGAAACTGATTTTCACTGTTAGCATCTTCAATTGTTAATAAGTACCAGCAACATATTTCTTTCTACATTGATACAATCTCCTGTTGTAATCAAGGATGCACAAAGTGTTTTACAGAATATTACCACTACAATCAAGAAAAAAAAAAACGATACAAAACTCAATTTGTCTACGGAAATACAAATCGTGTCAAAAACACCAACACAGGCTGACAGACATATCTTTAAGCCTGCTTACCAACAAATACTACTAATTGAATGATTGGATAACCGAATATAAATACTATAACGCTAAGCAGTATTACCCGTATGTAGTAAATACTACGCTTAGCAGTGTTACCCGTATGTAGTAAATACTACGCTTAGCAGTGTTACCCGTATGTAGTAAATACTACGCTTAGCAGTGTTACCCGTATGTAGTAAATAATATTGACATCGTTATTCAACAACGTTAATTTTTGTGTCCCATGCCTATAGAATTCGTAATAATATGTAAAAACATTATGTTATGAATCTGCATACTTAACATTGCAAATTAATATAAAATATAATTAACAGTATATTTTCTTTCTTTCACAAACACAAAACGCACACACGCACACATACGCACACGCACAATCGCGCGCGCGAGCTTCGTAAGTGATTTTGAATGCACCTTTAACGAATTTTTAAATATTTAAATCGCATTTGTTATAAAGCCTAACTTCAAAGGCTATAGGGTGTCAAATCACTTGATTTAGCCTTAGCATTTCATAGGAAGATCTTCAATCAAACTATTGTCTGTAGTTCCGGTTCATCGTACATTATTGTGTGTTTACATTATTATGAGTCAAAAAACATGTACTTGGCAGCCAAGAACATAAACCGACTGAACGAAATAAGACATCAAAACAAAGAAAAGTCTCGAAAAAAAAGAAATGACTTTAGACGCACTGAATAAAATGAAACAAGTTTGAAAAGTGTGTGTGTGTGTGTGTATATGTGTGTGTGTGTGTGTGTGTGTGTGTGTGTGTGTGTGTGTGGCAACCTAAGTATCTGATTGGTTGATTGGAGAATAAAGCGGAGTAACTCTTAAATTGTTTCCTATCCTTAATGTGCAAAATGAGATATAGTGAAAAATATACAACTTTTGTATTGGCATGGAACAATACACTCAAATTATATATTGTCATTAAGAATTTTAATTGTATTATTTCATAAAAATGTGGTTCATGTACATGACAACAGAAATACAAGAAGCGCTAAATTGTTATTAATCACTGATAATAATGATGATTATTTTAGTGATAATAATGATGATTATTTAGTGATTATGATGATGCTTATTTTAGTGATGATGATGATTATTATTTAGTGATAATAATGATGATTATTTAGTGATAATAATGATGCTTATTGTAGTGATTGTATCAAGTTAAACCATCATAAAACTCAAGGATGATTAAGAATTTAATTGAAATGATGATGATGATGATGATGATGATGATGATGATGATGATGATGATGATGAGCTTGGCCATCAGTCACTTTTATTAGTTCTTGAACGATTATGAGAGCTACATGCATACATCAATTTTAAAACCGATTTATTTTGTTAGATGATAGAAAATCAGAAAGTTTAGGTCAGCTGGTCTGAGCCTCCATTCAATGGAAGCTCAATAAGACACCAGTGAGCCATCACGTTCTTACATAATACAGACGGACAGAGTGAACAAATCAACAAATTATCGATATTATAATCTATGTATAATAATAATAATAATAATAATAATAATAATAATAATAATAATAATAATAATAATAATAAAGGGTCCAGTTGTTCTAATGTAGTGAAATTAGAAAAGAAAATTTGAATATAATAAGTTCTTATGAATGATTGCTGCAAATATATGCATTTTTTAACATCAAGTATATACATTTTTTAAACATAAATTAAAACAAAAATTGTGCTCTCGACAAGTTACAAAGTGAGAGTTGGTTCAGGAGTTGGAGCTTCTACAACAGGGTCAAGACGATGAAATGAATAAGAACATTTGGTCGGTTTGTCACGGTACGTTTCTACTATCATAATAATTAGTTCATTAACCAAATACCTTTTACATGTTTCATTTCCGTCATATACACACAGTGCTAGTGTTAAAATCACAGGTATTCCCGAGATAACATCACAGTGTACCCGACGACGACGACGACGATGATTACGATTGATGATGATAAAGTTGATGCTGACGATACTGATAATTGCCATTATTGTTGTTATTTTTGTTGTTATATTTTGATGTGTTATATGTATATCTGTCGGTATTTAAAGGTTTACGTTGTGAAATACAATGCGTAATAAGAACAAAATGATTTAAATTGAAGTACTGTATATTGTGTTTGATGTCTCTCTCCTTAAGTATTGTAAACCATATAAAGTAATCATAAATTAATTTTACTATTACAATGGTTCTGTCTACCTTTAAAGATTTTAAAAGATGAAATGAACTCTTATCAAGCAGGATCAGATCTGGAAATCCCCGAGTTGTTGCTCACGTTTTTTGACTTTTTGACCTTATCTATTATATACGATACATTTCTGTTATAAATACAATGTAGTCAGCATATTTTGTGTGTATAAAGAAATATGCGAAACACTTTAAAATTATTGGGGGTAGTTGTAGACCCTCCATTGGCTCAGTGGTAGATCGTCCGCCTCGATAGCGGGAGGTCGGGGAGGCATTGTTTCCAACGTTTAAAATTAACTCAACTCATTTAACCACCGACCTTTTCCTGTATTTACTTGATAACTGGCTAAGTGGTTGAAAACAGAAGGTCGTGAGTTAGAATCCACTCTGGGTCATACACGACACTGTAACATTTTAGATAATTCTCCCGGAAAGGCTTTCATTTGTACCCTTTCAGTGAAGTTTAGTTTAAAATGTCCCCTAAATGATTTAATCAAGCTATTATAAACAATACTGTGGCTTTTATTTAATTTATTTTATTTGTTTAAATTTTATTCATCTATTTATTTATTTGTTAATTAATTAATTAATTTGCTGTCTCGGCTTGCTTTCGTCAGTGGAGGACTGAGTATCGACTGGTTCACTCGGTTCTGAGATAATGTGACTTGATGTCTCGGCTTGAGTTCGTCAGTGGTGGACGGAGTACCGACTGGTTCACTTGGTTCTGAGATAATGTGACTTGATGTTACGGCTTGCGTTCGTCAGTGGAAGACGGAGTATCGACTGGTTCACTCGGTGCTGAGATAATGAGACTTGATGTCTCGGCTTGCGTTTGTCAATGGAGGACGGAGTATCGACTGGTTCACTCGGTTCCTGAATATTGTGACTTGCGGTGTAAAATGTATGTCTAAGGCATACTAACTCGGTGAGCTAGCACTCTAAGACCTAGGTGCACGCTAGTACCTAATTACAATTTTTTTTACATGTTTTACTTAAGATATTATGCATTTTATAGTTATATGGCTCAGTATTTTTTTGTTTGTTTTCCTGTCTTGTTCGCCCTTTTTGGGGATAAGTTTTTAGATAAAATATTCTTTTCTTTTTACAGTTGTCCTATAAACAATTTTTCCAGACTTTGTTTCTAATGGAACAAGAATTAACTATTCATTATATTTTTTTCTACCAGAAGTCGATTCATTTGAGAAGTACGCACCAAAAGTTGGTTGGTTGTTATGTTGTTTTACGTTTTTCAGCAATTTTTCATCGACGACAGCAAGGTTGCTGATCTCTTGTGATTAACTTCAAAACAAGTTTTACTTGATATGTGCAAGTGTGTAAAATTGTTTGCTTTTCTCTTATGCTCATTTAGGGTGACCCTTTGAAGGTGTTAGCTCACCGAGATATAGCAGACAAACAAACCATTCCAAATGTCTCATTTTCCTTGCAATGGGTGAACAAGTCGACATTCTGTTGTCGTAATGTCGAACGTCAGGTAAGGAAGTAATATCTCAAACAAGGTCTTAGGTATGATCTGTCCAAGGTTCAAACCCGCGACCTCACGTTCTCGAAGTATTAGTAAAGAAGACTATGTACTACAATTACATTAAAAGCCAAAAAAAAAAAAAATAAATAAATAAAATAAATAAATAGATAAATAAATAAAAATAAATAAATAAATCATTTAATTTTAAAAAATGGTATTGACAGTAAAGGGAAACCCCATACTTCTGGTAAATTATCCATTAGACGATATTTTAAATTTGGACAGTTGGATGAGAAGTGGATTTTCATGCTGTTGACATTTTTGTGATTCTGATATCTTTTATCCCTATTCACTTGAGCAAATGAAGTCATATATTTCAGATGAAACAATCGCTGCATTGTTTAAGTCAATATTTATATATATTATTAAGTCCAGGATATACTTGTGGAGTGATATATATATTGTTCAGAATTTTTTCTTTTATGTTTAAGGCTTCAAGATAATCATAAATTAAAGAGTCACTATATATATATATATATATATATATATATATATATATATATATATATATATATATATATATCCTTATAATAAATTCAAATAAATACTCGTTGCACGAACAAACAATGATATCCTCGAGATTTATTTTTCTAAAGACAGATCAGGGAAGTAGTACGGCAATCTGCTGATAGAGCATTGACGAACTGGATCCGTTCTAATAATAAACTTATAGATAACCTGGTTGTTGGTTAAACACTTACCCCAACTATTTCTTGTTAAGTATGAGTGCATTAGTTATTAGATCAGTAAATTAAACCCAATTAAATCCACCCCTTCCCCAGCCCAACCCCCCACCCCCCGTTTTGTTGGAGTAAGTACAGTAGCTACAGTAGTACAGACGGAAGGATCAAAGATTACGGTTTCACAAAAATGTTTTTATTTTTTTTTTAAATTTCGAAACATGTGAGCCTAAAGGACCGTGATGTGATGATTGACTTAAATCAGGAAAAAGAAGGGGAATTACCCATTGTTTATCCAACCAACCGTGTTATCATCATGTTATAATAAAAATCACCCGTGGATATCCTGATTAGATCTATACGAACTAAATCATCAACAAGTCATACAGATGGATTTATTACAGTAAACTTACACAAAACATATAAAAAGAAACATATAGAGTTCAATGTTGGGCTAAGTCAAATCAGGGGATTATTACTGAAACATAAGTTACCGTAACACTAGAATTTAAAAAGAGTCTTTTTTTTTTTTTTTTTTAAAAAAAAAAAATCTCTCTCTCTCTCTTTCTCTCTCAGATATTAATGCATCATTGAATTATTGTGTAAAAATATACTGAAAAACTACATACAATGTGTTAATTATGTCTTTTGATCGTTTGTTCTGATCAAACCTATTTCTCATTAGTTATCTTAACATCTGTCTATTGTTCAGCCTATCTTCATTGTGTAGAAATTTATGTCATGTTAGTTTTCTTACAGTGTAGAAGCCATTATGTGTCTCCCCATTTGCCTCTTTTCGTCATGTACGTATTCTTATTCTGTTCATTCTCGCTGTATAACTACAGTAGAACTTCGATAACTCAAACTTCGATATCTCGAATACCACGGATAAGTCGAAGTCTTTATTTTGTCCCGACCGGTTTTCTATATAAACTATATTAGGAAAACTTCGATAATTCAAACTTCTATAATTCGAATACCCCCGGTAACTCGAAGTAAAAATTTGGTCTGTAGTATAAAAATCTATTACAATAAACTTCAAAAACTCGAATTTGTTGTAACAATGTATGATCAATGGAGAAATCACATATCGGTAATTAGGCTACCGTTATAGTAGAGAAATGAACCGAGTAGTTCTTGTTATCTATCATATAAATTAGTATCAATTAACGGATTAATATTCAGTACCGTCACGGACAACTAAGCCTAACATGAACGCTAATCCCCTACTCTAACAAAAGAAACCAATTAATATGCCGCGGTCGATTACTTTTGACTTAAGTTCTCCAAGCTTAATTAAAACGACTAACTCAGTTGTACTCACGACTCCATTAAAATCTTAAATATTGCACTGCTTTATAATTTCATTTACTTTCTGTTCGTATTGTCTAACGAATGTAAAAATTAAGCATTTTGATAAATATGTACATATATCTGATTTCCGATTTCGTTGTTCGTATATATCATGATCTTAAAATAAAATAACACGTTTCGCACGCTTTTAACGTCAATATCAATTCTTTAAAAATTATTTATTATATTTTCTTTAAAAATTATCTTTTACTTTTTTTACATTCGAGTACAGGTAACTGTTTAAAACATCAAGATTTCTGTAGCGGAAAAATATATTAAGGTGACACCATTCTTGGACATCATCCTTCAACTTCGATAACTCGAACACCCCGATAACTCGAAGTCCCCAGCCCAGTCCCGAGCACTTCGAGTTATCGAAGTTCTACTGTATTATTGTTTTATTCGTAATCCTGTTGTTTCCTATTCGTTTTCTGTTTCTATTTTCGTTGTGTACCTATTTTTGTTGTGTACCTATTTTTGTTTTGTTATTATTTGAATTGTGTTCCTATTTTCGTTATGGTCCCATTTTTGTCGTATTTTTATTCGTCTTGACTTCCTATTCGTGTATTGTTCATATTTTCATTTGTAAATATTTCGTTGTGTACTTATTCTTGTTGTATTCCTATTCCTGTTTTTTTTTATATTCGTTTTCTGTTTCTATTTCCGTTGTGTACCTATTTTTGTTGTGTTACTATTCGTGTTGACTTCCTATTTTCGCCGTGAACCTATTTTCGTTGTGTACCTTCTCTACTTGTGTTACTATTTGTGTAATGTTCCTATTTTCGTTGTGTACCTTTTCTAGTTGCGTTACTATTTGTGTAGTATTCCTATTTTCGTTGTGTACCTTTTCTAGTTGTGTTACTATTTGTGTAGTGTTCCTATTTTCGTTGTGTACCTTTTCTAGTTGTGTTACTATTTGTGTAGTATTCCTATTTTCGTTGTGTACCTTCTCTAGTTGTGTTACTATTTGTGTAGTGTTCCTATTTTAGTTGTGTACCTTCTCTAGTTGTGTTACTATTTGTGTAGTGTTCCTATTTTCGTTGTGTACCTTTTCTAGTTGTGATACTATTTGTGTAGTGTTCCTTTTTTCGTTGTGTACCTTTTCTAGTTGTGTTACTATTTGTGTAGTATTCCTATTTTCGTTGTGTACCTTCTCTAGTTGTGTTACTATTTGTGTAGTGTTCCTATTTTAGTTGTGTACCTTCTCTACTTGTGTTACTATTTGTGTAGTGTTCCTTTTTTCGTTGTGTACCTTCTCTAGTTGTGTTACTATTTGTGTAGTATTCCTATTTTCGTTGTGTACCTTTTCTAGTTGTGTTACTATTTGTGTAGTGTTCCTATTTTCGTTGTGTACCTTTTCTAGTTGTGTTACTATTTGTGTAGTATTCCTATTTTCGTTGTGTACCTTCTCTAGTTGTGTTACTATTTGTGTAGTGTTCCTATTTTAGTTGTGTACCTTCTCTAGTTGTGTTACTATTTGTGTAGTGTTCCTATTTTCGTTGTGTACCTTTTCTAGTTGTGATACTATTTGTGTAGTGTTCCTTTTTTCGTTGTGTACCTTTTCTAGTTGTGTTACTATTTGTGTAGTATTCCTATTTTCGTTGTGTACCTTCTCTAGTTGTGTTACTATTTGTGTAGTGTTCCTATTTTAGTTGTGTACCTTCTCTAGTTGTGTTACTATTTGTGTAGTGTTCCTTTTTTCGTTGTGTACCTTCTCTAGTTGTGTTACTATTTGTGTAGTGTTCCTATTTTCGTTGTGTACCTTTTCTAGTTGTGTTACTATTCGTGTGGTGTTCCTATTTTCGTTGTGTACCTATTTTTGTCGTGTCGGTTCCCCTTTTTGTCGTGCACTTATGATTTTTGTGTATCTATTCTTGTCATGTATCAAATTTGTCATGTACACATTTTTTCGTGTATCTATTCTTTTATGTATCTATCTTTCGTCCATGCATTCTCTCCATATTTTCGACATGTGCTCCGTTAAAATTTAAATTTGATGTAATCTGTGATTTCAGATGTTGAGGTTTTGGGATCTGTACAAACAGTGATGTTGTAATAAATAGTATTTTTTATTTTTTTAATGTTTATTTTGTATAGTCGGAAATATAATTTTTTTTGTTCCTAAAAAATTTGAAGTTGTTTGCTGTGGAAATATCAATTTCGTTGTCTGGTATTACAGTCTGTAGAAAAACTTCCGGAGGTCGTCATCAGATGGCGCTTTTTATAACTGTGGATTGTCATATGTGGATCACAATGTTTACTATGTTTTCTGTGTTTCAATAATTCGTCTCTTTATGTTACTTCATATTATACAGTACGTTTACCATTTACATTTATCTGTTAAAACTGTACATGTAAAAAAAGGTGACCTTGACAATGCATACAAACGGGACTATACTTGGTATGGTACCCCGACATCCAAATATAGGTCCTCTCGACACCCAAGCGATCCAAATCAAGTTACTCTCCTTTCAACAGGTGGCGCTATTTGTTGGCACAAAATGGCGCGATTTACGAAAGTAAATTCAGAAGATATTATTGACTTGTCCATAAGTAATAATACAAAGGATTTCACAAAATACTCGGGTAAACATTTTAAATGAGTTTCTTAAAAACCAAGAAAATTATCGATTTGAAATCGATTCTTGTTAAGTTTGAAAAAAAACAAAGACATGCGGTATACTAAATCTGTTATTGACCTTTCCGTTCGGAATAGTTCTTCTATAGTGTTTTCTGGTGAGGTATAGTGACTGAGATTATCGGATCGGTCACTTTACCTGTCCAGACAAGGTCCATAGTACAAATTAGTTGTTTTGGAATTAGTTTGTAAATAAATAACGTAAAGTCAAAAAAAAAAAAAAAAAATAAATAAATAAATAAATAAAAAATAAAAAAATAAAAAAAAAATAAATAAATAAAAAAATTTAAAGAATCCTTCAAATAAAATCAATACTCTCGAACGAACAGTTTTCTAATTATTTAATTGACAAACATGTCAATTTTAAGTAAATACACACATTTGATATATATAGGCATGAATTATAGTTATGTTGTAAAATATACATCTGAAGGATTATATTAATGCTGTGTATTCGATAAGTAATATATAACCAAAACTTATATATGGACCAAAATAACAATAGATACGCTTTATAGTACACGTACACTTCTTCCGGGTACCTTGTACTCTGAACCATTATTAGTCTTGGCTAATGGATCATGTATGTACTTTTTTGAGTTTGGAATAGACCTTTGTTTTTGTTGCTTTTTATTGTTAGTTAATTATTAGATGAACCTAAGTTTGAGGTTTGTTCATAGTATAAAGGTTAGCAATGGTTTATGATATATGATATTAGGCTACCGTATGTCATGGAGTGCGGAATAAGGGAAGCACCTAGGGATTAAAATGGTTCATGGTTAATGTATTTGACGTCTCTTACTTCATGTGGCTATGATCGTATTCAGTCACGACTCCAACTTTATGTGGCTATGATCGTATTCAGTCACATCCCTAACTTTATGTGGCTATGATCGTATTCAGTCACCTTACTAACTTTATGTGGCTATGACCGTATTCAGACATGACTCTAACTTTATGTGGCTATGTTCGTATTCAGTCACATCACTAACTTTATGTGGCTATGATAGTATTCAATCACGTCATTAACTTAATGTTGCTATGATCGTATTCAGTCACGTGCACATCCCTAACTTTATGTTGCTATGATCGTATTCAGGTACGACTCCAACTTTATGTGGCTATGCTCGTATTCAGTCACGTCTCTAACTTTATGAGGCTATGATCGTATTCAGTCACGTCTTTAGATTTATGTGGCTATGACCGTATTCAGTCACATCTCTAGATTTATGTAGCTATGTTCGTATTCCGACACGTCTTTAACTTTATGTGGCTATGATCGTATTCAGTCACATCCTTAACTTTATGTGGCTATGATCGTATTCAGTCACGTCTCTAGATTTATGTGGCTATGATCGTATTCAGTCACGTCACTAACTGTATGTGGCTATGATCGTATTCAGGCACGTCTCTAGATTTATGTAGCTATGTTCGTATTCCGACACGTCTTTAACTTTATGTGGCTATGATCGTATTCAGTCACATCCTTAACTTTATGTGGCTATGATCGTATTCAGGCACGTCTCTAGATTTATGTTGTTATGACCTCTATTCAGTCACGTCTCTAACTTTATCGAGTTAGCGTAAGAACGAGTTTGAACCAGGAAGACATGTTCAGATAAGACATATATGAAGTTTTCAAAATACACACTTCACTTATAAAACATTTGATATTAATAACATTACCAAACAGAGAAATAAAACACTCCACATTAAAAACACTCCTCAGATCTCTCCTCAATTCCAATGAAAACTGTTGGTAGCTGTTTACGTTGATTACATAACATTGTAAGGTTCATCGGTATATTAAAACTGCCTTAGTTGACTCTCGATGATGTGCAGGCTTCTGGATAAAAGCCCTTTATGCCGCCTAAAAAAATCATGTAAGCGAGTCCTTATCAGAAGAAAAATGCCAGTTTGCCTGCGATTTTTGTGGTTTTTCCCGGCACTTTTTTTGACGATCCCAGAACTGACCGTCCAATTATTTTACAATAAAACTAAAATATCAGTCTCTAGTTGTTTTTAAATTATTGTGTTTAAAATATTTTTTCTGTCATTTAGAAAAATTAATTCTAGGATTGTCGGGGAATCCGGAGTTCCGGAGGCGGAGAAAACGATATAAAATACTTTTTTAACAAAAGGGCCTGCTCGAGTGAGATACGAACCCAGCTGTTGGGAAGAGCTGTAATTCATAAGCCGTTGCTTTGTACTTATTCACTTTCCACGGTGAGCGTGTTAGATTTCGACATCCGGGTTTCATTTTTGATTACATGTCTACAGCAATGCCCTTCCGAATGAAGTCAGGGTCAAATGTGAAGATTTTAACCTATTTTTTGTTTTTGAACTTTTGTTCGTTATTTTGCATTTTATGAATGTTTTGAAGCAGATTTTATTTTTATACTTTCTCAATGTCTTAAATGAATTACTTGTATTTTATATACATAACATTTTTTTTTTTGGAAAAAGAACATGAAATCATAATTGTTTGCCACCAGCTTGGTCTTCGACAAAAAGAAATAGTCGAGATATTATCAAATCTATATGGTATTTTTCTCAGCGATAGACAGCTAAGATACTTAAAAGGTATAATTTGTACCGCTATAAAAACAGGTCGGATATTGTGGAGGTGGCCGAGTTTATAAATGACCAAATTGGTATGTCTGGACAATTTCATGGCTATCGGTTTATGCACTTAAAATGCATGCTATCAGGTTTGACTATTAGCAGAGAAAACGTAAGGCGATTGCTCAGTTTATTGGATCCTGAAGGTGTAGAACATTGTCGTCGTAGACGTCTTGTCCGTCGGCGCTATTATGCTAAAGGACCAAATTTTATTTGGCATCTAGATACTTACGATAAACTTAAACCATATGGTATTGCTATTAATGGCTGTATCGATGGTTTTTCTAGGCACTTCATTTGGTTAGAGGCTAACTACACATCGAGTGACCCGAAAGTGGTAGGTGGCTACTTCGTTAATGCTGTAAAGGACAGGGGATTTTGCCCTCAAATTGTTAGAGGAGACCGCGGAACAGAAAATAGCCATGTACAACATATACAAACATTTTTCCACAATCTCCAACAAGGTATCGGGATATGTTTTCTATACGGGAGAAGTACAGCAAACCAAAGGATTGAGAGTTATTGGTGCCAATTACGAAAGCAAAAATTTGAATTTTGGATAAGCTTTTTTCATCAACTTAAGGAACACGGTTATTTTTGCAGGGACTTGATCGAAAAGGAAATAATTCGTTTCGTTTTTGTGGATATAATACAGGTAATGTTTTTATCTTCGATTTTTCAGTTTCATTGTAATAACATATTATACCAGTTTTAATTTTACAGCACTAGACGGCCTTTTCGAAATACAATTCCTCATCACGACATCGGTAGTGCTTAGACCAAAATTATTGCAACTGCATAATTTCTAGAATCAAATCACTATCAGCTCAAAATTATCACTGGCCTATAATCATCATTTGTTCAGTCACTGTGACTTAACCTAGCCATGCATGAAAGTTGAGAATCCAACTTCTTAATAAAATATAATAAGTGTATGTTTGTGCAATGCCCGAACCTAATGCATTGTAAAAATATCTATTATTCTGTCGCTATCTGTATTTGTTTTGTTCTTGCTATACGCTTTATGTAGCTTGTTGTTGTTGGTTTTTGCGATAGTACACGACCAACCAATACGTCAATTTTTGCAACAACTAAATCAACCACATACAAGACTTAATGGCAAGTGAAAACATAGGCAAAACATAAGCAGATACAAAATGGATAGTAAAAGAACAATTGAAATCTGAAATCATCGTTTTGTTAGACAGCTTAGCAATATATTCTAAATTCTGTAAACACTGTATTGTCTATCTGTGCTTTATTCTTTTCCTCTATAAGAAGATTCTGTCTTCTACCTGATACCATGAAGATCAAAGATCAATTGTATAATTGAGATTATATCTCCTCTGAATGCTCGTGTATTTATTTCAAAATCGAATATTTCATTTCGCCACAAAACTGTAAATCTTAATTTGTCAGACCGATTCGCTGGTGTCATTTAAGTATAAATATTTTTGTACTTTTTCATCGCATATGAAGCATTTATGATCAGTCGTATATGTCGACCAAGAAAAAGCTGCGCATTGTTTACATAAACAAAAAACACAAAACAGGATTTATGTATCACTGTTTTCGGTCGAAAGTTAAAGTATACAGAACTGTATGTATATAGATAGTCATAGAGTTTTAAAACGTCCATGTTGTATTTATGTAGTCTGTGTATACATGAATATTGACAATGTACACCTTTTTCTCGACAGGTCTATACTAAAAACATTAGTATTTATTTACTTTTTCATTGACTAGGTCAAGCTTGACGATTTTTCTTTGTTGTGGAACACCCATTACATCAGGAAGACTCACAATGAACGAATTGCTAACAGACGCCCTGATTTTATGTATATAGTTCCAGCAATGTTCAATACGAGGGATTATTCAACTCCAGTTGATGATGTAACTGTTAATGTATGTCAAGAAGAATGCATTTTTAAGACAAGGATTCACTGTGACAAGGATGTTCATGATGTTTGCAGATTACTCATGGAAGAGAATAATTGGTCAATACCAGAGGATGCCAATTCTGCTCGCAATCTTTACTTAAATTTGCGACGAGAAATACTCCGCATCATATCGATTTAATGAACATTTTTATAAATTAATAATATGAAATAAACACACACACACACACACACACACACACACACACACACACACACTCTCTCTCTCTCTCTCTCGTTCATTGAATGTGCGTCTACTTTTAATTGTTCAGTTTATGATACATTATCGCAAGTTACTATCCTTCACTTATTCGTTGTCTCTATGCACTTGCCATATATAATATACATATTGCGTCTATTGTCATGCAGTATTGTATTGAAGCTCTTTTTTAGAATGAACTCATTTAATCATTTAAATGGTCTCTTAGTGGTTTTTATTTTGTACCTAGCTTTCATTGAGATTCTCAGTTGAAGAACTGTCCCATATAAAAATATCAAGATTACAAAGTGTACAGACTATATTATATAACATATGTATATGTATAATAAAGTAAAACAATGAAATGATCTGCAAAATGAATTTAGCAGAAAAACCACTGAGTATAAACCAAACCTTACTATCTCAACTTTTTTTTGGAGATGTTAATCTTATTAGGTGATATATGTTTGGTTTTGACCCAATTTCAGAGAAGCTTTGATTTAAGGTTTAAAATAATATTGGTTAATCAAGTCATAGCATATTATATACTGAGGTCAGTCTGGTTACATTGGACATATTGGTATGGTGGGTTTACGAAAAGAGAGCACAAACGCATAAACTTGCAGATAGCACAATTCGCAGTTAACTTCGTATTAAGATTTGAACCTGATTTATGACGCCCACAGAAGGCTACATTTGAAACTTTTAAAGTTTTTTAAAGGCCCATAAAAGTTTTATGGACGACATCACGATATTGTTCCTAAGTTTGACGTCTTTGTATTCACGGATTTAACGTTCAATGTTACTTTCTAACAAATTTCGATTACACATCTAGCGGGTATAGCTAGCTAAACATGAGGTCCTTACCCTTTCGGAGCACCCGGTCTCGCTTCCCTGGTGGGATTCTTGTGTCAAACCTGACTGTCAGTGCCAAAGTTTTCATTTTGCTTCTGATTGTGATTTAGACATAGATAAGTATGCTTGTTTTTAATTGTTATTTACCTTAGAACTGCAACAATTTACATGATTTAAAATCTTTCATTTTAAAGTTTGAGGATAGTTGCATTATACAGACTTAAAATTATATCATAAAATATTCATTAGGAACTTGAATTTAAAATCATAAAGTTTACAAAGACAAAGACAACGACGATCGTGTTACCGCTGTAATTATGGACTTTCCAAGAGATGAAGAGACATATGCATATACCAAATTACTGTTAAATAGAAATTAAACGGACTAAGACAGGAAAATCAAATACTATTTATTTAACAAAATCTAAAATCAAATATCATTCTGAAATAACGCGTCAAACATGTATATCAAAAATCATTTAACCAATAAAATACACGATAAGAGGAAAAAACTCTCTTCAAATAATAATACATGTAACTAAATTAAGTTTGGTGGTAGGTAACTCTCTACACCAAATTGTTAGCTTGAAACAACGACATCAACTTAAACCTCTCTAACTAAACTAAAAAATATGGTGCATATTGTCACAAATGATTATTTCACTAAAATGAAAGTTACATTATAACTTTAACAACTAGATTTCAGTAGTCCAAGGGACAACCGCGAGTACCCCCGCCTACTTGAACTGCAACAAAGACTCACATTTCAAATTATTTTATATATATTACAATACCTGTTAAATTTTTGATGTGCCATATAGCACTTTCGGAGAAAAACAAATTGGAGAGAAACAAATTGTAAAGAATAAAAAATATCAAAAACACATAGCAGAAAAGGTTCAATTTCAGTACCAATCGAAAGGGACAATCTCCCAACAAAATGTAACTTTCAGTTATTAAAACACACATGCACATCTATTTATTACCACAAACAGTTGCGAAAACAGAAGTATATAGAGTCTATTTATACAAACAGATGTTAAAGTAAGAACAGATTCTCAAATAATAATAATAAAAACAAAGTTCAGCAAAGAAAAATGCACATGTAGATCTATATCATCCTATGAAGATGTCCACACAGTTCGAAGTAAATTTTTCAAAAACTATTGAAGGAGTATCGGATACAAATTTATGAGATACCATTCAAATATTAAAGCATCTACATCGTCTAATGTATATGTCCACAAAGTTTGAAATCAATCCTTTCAATATCTTTGGAGGTGTAGCGGATACAAAGCTATTGCAAAGGCAGACGGAAGAACAGACAGACGGGCGGGCAACACAAATACTATATACCCCGACCCCTTCGGGCGGGGGTATAATATAGTGCCCTGCATGACTTTGCATATAAACACATTTCGATACAAAAACAGGTAAGGTAAATATGGAAAATTCTGAAAATCATTCTTTTAAAAAACACACAAATTATCTGTATCTAGATTACATTTGTTATTAGTTAAACCAACACCAGAAAACGATCACCACTTAATGACTGTATGTCAAATGATTATGTGCAGTTAAGCTTTTAAATGGAAAAAAGAAAGAACACGAATTAAGGCTTTATCTGAAGCCCTAATGAACGGTAGCAAACGTTATTACAATAATTAAAAGTAAACTTTTCTCTCAAAACAAGAGTATTTTGTGTTTTTTTAATATCAAGACAAATGTAATTGTGCATGAGTACTTTCACTGGAATAAGACATTTGAATATCAAGTTTGCCGAACTCAAAACTAAGCATACCAAGTGAATAAAATGCAATATTAATAACAAATGTTCAACAAAAAGATAACCCTATATCCCAAATGTTGCATCAATAATGTGTTCAGCATATGCAAGTACTAAAACAATTCAGGCATAATCAAAAACCCAAATGTTACTTTTTAGAACACTGTTCATTTCAGCTCGAAATTCGTGGGTAGTTTGGATAGTTTTCTCCTAGTTGGAGTGTTTGGGATACACGTCTTTCCTATAGGCCTGCGTTCAAAATCTGACATGGTTAAAAATTCAATAGTAAATAGTTTCGTTAGATTTGACGAGTAAATCACTCCCTGTGCAAAAGCGCATGAATCTTTCAAGTGTTGACCTGTCAGCTTCACGTAGATAACGCTTCAAATGGTTTGCAGTATCATTCTGAACTGAATTTGATTGCATTAATGTGTAGTCGTTGTATAATCTTTTTAGAAGTTGGAATAGGTTCGTTGTAAAATTCGTCCAATTCTAATGGTGAAATGTAAGCAAACGGTGATGGCAACAAGATATCTTTCCAGGCAATCAATGATAAACTTTGGCTCTTGCACTAGCTCTTTATGTTCAAGCTCAAAGATTATCTCCTCGATGTTTTCTGACGTTAGGACTTTTCTTACAAGAATGGTTGTCCAGAACGTCTAATAAGTCTGATTCATCAACTTACCTATAATTCTCCAAAGCATTTTTTAGTATTTTGCTTTCGTCCATACTTATGTAGTTAAGAAAGGATTCAGATAAATGATCTGAACTTTGACCAATTACGCATTTGATGAAATGTTTAGACAGTAACACTGGAATGTATTTAAAATGAGCCCATCCAAAAAGAAATAAGCGTGCACACGATCGCCATTCCTTCTCTCTAAAATCATGTCTAAGAAACGGAATCTTTTCTTTAAGTCCTGTAGTACAGCGCTCGTAAAATTCAGTCCAGAATTCGACCAAACAGTCCAACAAAACTCCAATGCCTGATCCTATCTCTCTTTGTCCATTTTCAAGAATTCTTTGAACACTTACTTCGTCGCCAAATATTGATTCATCAGAAAAGGCTTCGATCAGATCAGTTAAAGCATTTCCTCTACAAACTTTTATTGTACGTTTAGTTGTCGGTGAATTATCAATAGTAATAGAATTTGGTTGTAGTGGCGGAGTCCATGAAATGGTATCATCAAATTGTGATGTTCTAGGAGTTGAAGTAGCCCAAATGATACTTCATTATCTCTATACGAGATGACAATATTTTTCAGATACATCAGGTAGGATACTGTCCTCGCCAATTGTCTGTGGTATAGACACTGAAACAGGTTCTGTAAAACTGTCGGTATCTTCGGAAGGAAATAGACGTATATATGGAACAATCTCTGTTGTGTCAACTTCACAAGTTTCAGTACTATTTTGACTTTAAAGGAGGCAATTGTTTCTGGAGAACCTATATCTTGAGAAACAACATCTACATTGCCAAAGGATACAGATTCAGTTGACGATTTATAGTTTTCAAGCACACCACTAGAAGATACAAAATGAAGTGTGCAAACTGATTCAGATGAAGATGTTGTAACCGTCTGTGCCTGAGTTATTGTACTCTCTGCTGTGTGATGGTCATTTAATGTTGCATCAAACACAGTTGTGCTTCCCTTGTCTTCGGTTTGCGTTTGCGATCTACTGCGTCTTTGTAACCGCGTTTTTCTGAAAACTGGAAAATCAGTGTCAGAACCGTCGCTTAAAACTTCCCTGCGCTTAGAACACATAAAAAATCTGAGAGTTCTTACACCATATAGTTCGTAAAGTTCTCCAACAGTACTGTCCATCACTTCCGATTGTTTAAAATCGCACAGATTAAATTCGAAATCAGATAATGGGCCCTTTTCAGATATCCCTCCAGGGAAAAAACGATCTTTTGCAATAGACAGAATTACATCTTTCTTTGAAGATTTGTCAACACGAACCAGTCTTGTACCTCCACCAGAACGGCTCCTTACTTGCTTGTACATTTTTAGATTATCATCAAAATGCAGCAAACCAATTTCAAATATCCTGTTAGTTTTTGCAGCATGCTTATTTCCTACACCTTTCCTGTTGTCAACGTTTTCACATCGAAATTTCTTTCGAAGCCTATCAAAAAGAGATCGTTTTTTCAAGTCTGGTTCATTCTGTAACTTCTTGCAAAACTCTTTGCTGCTATACGGCACCCAAACGGAAAAGAAAGAAGGCGCGCGAGAGAGAGAGAGAGAGAGAGAGAGAGAGAGAGAGAGAGAGAGAGAGGAGAGAGAGAGAGAGAGAGAGAGCGAGAGAGAGAGAGAGAGAGTGGTGTGTGTGTGTGTGTGTGTGTTAAACACCTTTCGAATTATGTTCAAACAAGGACGTTGCCGAATGTAAAGTGTAAAATAGGACAATAATAACGAGTTAATAAAACAATGTACCTAGTTTGTATCCAGCTAACGGTTCCAGAAATATCAAATAAGATTTAGTAGTAATGAGTTTAACGTCGCCTTAGTATTCTTTCAGCTATCGTGACGAGATCAGAAAAGGTTACTCTAAGAACATGTTCATTTATGAAAAATATGTTTGATTTTCAGTTTTATAAAAGTGTATACACAGAACAACTGTGCTAACTCATAATTATAAAGCCAACACGCCACAGAAAAGTGTAACACTCACCAAGTAATATTTTAAAATTCTTCTTATGCATTACCCAACATAAGATCGTAAAAACGAACTTCCTGGCTCTCGAAGCAGACCATTGAGCCACCCATGTGATAAACATAATTGTAAAATACAAGATAGTTACCCTTCTGCTTTCAGTTTGTCGATAGTCAATTCATCTGTCTGTCTTTCTTGTCTCAGGAACTCCACAGATCCATCTTTTCTCTGCAGATAGACCAGAAATGTCCTAATAAACCTTTGGAAAAGTGTACATGTTTGCGGTCAACGCATTATTTTCTGACGTCAAGATATAAGAGATTTTAGGTAGGGTGGGTAATACATTATTGGTGTTTTAACAATAAGTGCCTCTCTGGGATAAATAAACTGTTTCTTCTCAAGTCTTATTTAATGAAACAGCAGCTGTAAACATCATTGTAAAATCAGCTAATTATTTATTTCCATAAGAGATGAAACAGGACTTGCACACTAAATGTCGTCACAACTGGTCCGATATTTCCGTTGATTAGCATTTTTTCTGAAAGTATGTCGGATATAATCGAGTTTTGAAAGTATGGTTTCAGTGTATTAATTGGTTATTTTCTTTAATCAAAATTTAATTTAACTCTTCTAACTATTACCATAAATGTCCAAATTAAATAGAACTTGTTGATGGGCACTCGAAACACAGTATTAATGCATTGCTTATTTGAAGATGTTATAAGGTAGAACCTTTGAGAAGTTAAACCAATTGATGGCAGTAGATACTCGAATACAAAGAGTTAATGTGAATCAGGGGATGATGCTGACTATGCTGTATATATTTTATAGTGATATGATATAAAAAGAGGTAACCAAATATTGTCAAGACAATTTCTTAAATCTAATATAGTATTTAAAATTCAATTGAACT